>JARFXV010000227.1:715000-805000 GCA_031761425.1 Cosmopolites sordidus | reverse complement strand
ATATTTTTCTTAACAAATATGCAAAACATTTTTATAAATTTTTTATATAATCAAAGCAGGAGATAATATTTTCAGTTCGTAGTTCAAATAAAAAGATTTTTATGATTTCTACTGCACGATCAACAACTATTACACACAATATATTTATAATTAATTTTACGTCGATGATAGTACAAATATGAACATTTTATATATTCAATATTTTGTTCATAGATGATTTATGTGTAGCATATATTTATAACCTAAATGAATGTTATATTATTTGTATTTTCGAAACAATTATTAAAATCGACAGATAAATAATGTATTCGTTGTATATGAGGAGAGATTCTAAATCACATGTAATGATTGGCTCTTTGCGTGAATACTTTTATTTCTATAAGTAGTACGTAAAAACGGTATAAATATTCTATTCTATTTTGTTAGCCTGGTTTTTAAGTTAGCCTTTTGGCCCTCACTTATTTGGAATTATTTTGACCCACGATGGGGTTTCTAAGATTTTTGGGGGTCTCTAGTTGACCTATGGTATAAATATTCATTTTGGAGTCACAAGTGTAGTAATTTTGAGTAACTTTTAAATTTTTTCAAATTAATTTACAATATTATATACTGGGGAACACAAAAATGCAACCCTCAGTACAGCTTATATCAGCTTTATATGAATTTCATATAAAGAAACGAATTTGTCAGATTTCCCTTTATTGTTACAAGGGTAGGTCTCTCAGAACACTCAAAAAAATTAAACGAAAGAACATCGTTTAGTTGTGTCCTCTGTTTACAGTCTTCTCTTCCGACTGCATTCTGCTCCTCCGGCTACGGTCCCCTCCTCGGATTAAAGTCTCCTCCTCCCGCTATAATATCCTCCTCCGACTACAGTCATTTCCTCCGACTACATTCTCTTCCTCCGTCTACAGTCTACATCTCTGACTACAGTCACCTCCTCCGACTACAGCCTCCTTCTCCGACTACAATCTCTTCCCTCGCCTAGTCTCCTCCTCTGACAATTTCTTTTTATTCCGTTAATCACTATATAAATGAGGTTTTTCACGTCGCCGCGTGAGTAACATTGTTTTGAAAACTGATTCAGCATAATATGAAATCGTACTAATACAAAAAATAAATATCTGGAAAAAAAGCAAGGCCATTTTGTAATCACTAATTTGTGTTTTTTGTTTCCAGAAATGTTTACATTAACCTAATACATTTTAGGGAAAATTTAAACCAGCTAAGTCTGCTTGGACATATACATCATGATTCTAAAGACCATCTATACTGAAAAATAATCTAAGGTGAGCTTTCTATTAATTAAGACTTTATTAACAAAATAAGCATTTAAATCAAGGATTTATTATTTTACTAAGAAATAGTTGTTTAATTTTATTATTTAAATGTCCATTACACTGGTCAATAGTGAGTGTGTTGCCCAACTACAAATGATTTTTGTTTGAAATAATCACAATTTTCGTATTACACTAAAATAGGGCAATAGGTATGTATGAGATATATTTAAATTGTTTTTAATATGCATAGTTTATTGAACATCACTTAATTATTCTATTGATATAGTATTTATTTTAATTATATAAAAGCAAAAAAAGGTAATACAAATAAAAAAGTATATTACACCTCAGAAAAACACCTCTAATGGGATTCTTGAGAATACTCTATTTGTGGCGACCAACAGTAATCTGCCATCATATGTTGATGAAAGCGTTCTTCCTGCTACTCCTTAAATCTCCTAGGTTATCAGGAAATCTGCCCAGGTGACTATGGAGATAATGCATTTTTATTCTCATATTTACTCCTAAAATCCTTAAGCTTTCTAACATCGTTTTGACAATATCTTCATAATTTGATGCTCTATAGTTACCAAGAAAATAACTTATAACAGATACGAAACTTTCAAAAATTCCAGGCTTTTAGCTTCTCCATACTTAACTGAGGAAATGATCTGGAAATGTATTAGAAAAAATGTCCGTTCTCATCCAATGCTTTGACAAACTGTTTCATGATACCCAGCCCAATATGGAGTGGCAGAAGTAAAATTTTGTCCCTACTAATGGCTTATTTACTACATTAGCTTTGCCTACAGATAATGATTCTCTTAAAGACCACCACTTTTGTTCCCAGTGATTTTGTTTTGCTCGAATGTTGCGGAAACAGAAGCAAGGGTATTTTGTGTATCCACTTTGCTGACCAAGTAAGAAATCTATCATTTTTAAATCTACACAAACTGACCATAGATGTTCATAGTAATTTTTTTTTTTTTCAAAAACTGACTAACACAATGTAATATTCTCGTATTCTTCTTTGAGTTCGGTTAAATGGGCAATTGGAATAGATACATATAAGTTTCAATTGTCCAATAAAACACATTTGAAAGTTATTTTCAATAGGTTTATATTCAGATAAACCCATATCTAGAAATAACTGTGCAATGTTGTTACAGGTTGATATCGGCATTTTCCTCGCGAGGAACTCATCATTCTATGAACAATTTGTATTAAAAAAATTAATAAACAAAATATTAATTAAATTTGAAACATAATGCATCAGTCACTTACTAACCTTTAAAACCTTTACGTTTTAAAACCTTTTTTTTTACCTTTTACCTTATAAAAAACTGAATGCTAAGGCATGTTACACGGAGTGGGGGGCGTAAGAAAAACTAAGGTCACGTGATGCGCAGATGCGCGAAATTAATGCGCATTAATCGCGTTCTTACTTGTGACTAGGGTTAAAAAATGTAATATTATTACAACTTCTAGATCATACATAACAACAAAAGCCAATAAAACTATAGCCAATTTAATACACTTATGATTTAATTCTAAAATTGTGTATTCTAAAGTACGAACATCCACAGAGATATCAAGGGAAACATTTTTTTTTGGTTTCTTGTTTGGAGTTGTTTTATTTTTTTGATTGTGTTATCTTTCACTTAATCGACGTTCATCATAAATCTTTAATGAAAGAATTTTCTTCCCTAATTTCCGCTTTATTATATTTATATTAAACACAATTGGTTAACATTCTAATGAAGCTACAATGTTAGCGAAACGCGTCTCAGTAAAGTAATGTAACTGGTGGCGTAACGTTCGATTTGGCAACACTGTTGGCTTTCCTTTGAAGGGACAGCAAGTCCATCATCTAGTGCTTCTTCAGTACGAGTTTGAACTTCCTACAGTTATTTAGGGGTCTGTTACAATCCTTTCCATGGATCGGATTTTTCTTCGTTCTGAAAATGAGTGATAACAATTTCGGGCAACTCTGCTCTATCATGTTTTGTTTCAGATTATGGCACAGTACGGCATAATGTTTTGCACAACTTTAACAGACCTATAGAAATAGTGTTTTGTCAAGTGATTTTAAGGCATTCTCAGAAGGCCGAGACACAATTGAAGATTAATAACGCAACGGAAGGCATTCAACTATAAGAAGTGAAGAAAATGTCCACAAAACTCGGGATCTTGTTCGTTCTGACTATTAACAGTTAGAATGATCAAGGAAGAGTTGAATTTGACTCATATAACCGTTGACCAGATTTTGACCACCAGATGACCAATTAATCTAGAATGAAGTACAAAATATGTCGATAGGCCTGTTGCAGCTTTGCAACAGTTTCTTTATCCAAGTCCACTGTACTAAGTACAGTGTACTCAGGGCCTGATATTCCCGTAAAACAAAATGCGTCCGATTTGCGCATGACGTCACACATTGAGTAAAATTCAAATATCTCCATTGCTAGACTGAAATACAATTTAAATGGGATTAAGCTCAATTATAACAAAATTATAGTTGGGATTAAGGCTTTATATTAGGGACAAACATTTTATGAATGTGGGTAACAGACTACAATATTGTATATAACAGACACGTACATAATTTTATTTGAATTTAAGAGAATTTATTTACAGAACAAAATAGCTTCGATAGTTGGAATAATTTTTATTTATTGACAAAAACATTATAGTTTTATAGATTAATACCATTTATTACGAGTATTTCAAATGTATATAAACAAACCCTTTTGTCCCTCAGTTTGAAAATATAAGTAAAAAATAATATACATTGGTTATGTAGAATTTCGCAATATTGAAATTGAAAGTTTTGTAAACATTGGTTTTTAAATTTAATATCCAGCTAAATTCGATATTTCTTCTTACCAATAAAGTATAAATTATTCCACACACATCTAGCAATTATGTAATAGTTTTAATCATCTTTCTTTTGCCTAATTTTACATTTTTTCTTTTCAGTTCTTTCAGGCGAAAATACATTCACAATCAAAAAAAAATATTTTTTTGCTTTTTCTGAGTATTTAATGTGATTACTTCTAAGTATCAAATTATTCAAATAATTTTTGGTAAAGGTAATGGATTTTCCATTAATAGACTTAAAAATGTGTTCAAACTGTTGTAACAGAAAATCTTCAGAAGGTTTGTATAAACCTCTTTTACTTAAATGATCAGTCTAGATATATTTGAACGAACTGGCTTTTTCTAAACTGGATTCATTTAACTTAAAACATATATATATATATATATATATATATATATATATATATATATATATATATATATATATATATATATATATATATATATATATATATATATATATATATATAAAGGTTATTCCAATAAGAACGCCGGTTTTGAGTTTTAAATAAAACATATATATATATATATATATATATATATATATATATATATATATATATATATATATATATATATATATATATATATATATATATATATATATATGTGTGTGTGGCATAAGTTTGAAACATTTATTGAATAATGAAGTAGACATCATGAGGTTATGAATAGAATAAGACATCCGACATATAACCACCTTGGCTTTGCTGGCACAGACATGCTCTTTTCATGAAATGTGCAAGGACTGTTGCGCATAAATTTTTCGGTATTTCAGTGATACAGCGTTGAATTTCATCTTTTAAGGCTTCAATCGTTGTAGGTTTGTTTACATAAACTTGTGACTTTAAAAAACCCCCCAAAGAAAAAAGTCCAAAAGGAGTTAAATCGTATGATCTGGGCGGCCAATGTCGATCTCCAGAACAAGAAATAATACGACTAGGAAATGACTCGTGCAGTAATTCAACAGTTGTCTCTACGTGTATGGCATGTTGCAATGTCCTGTTGAAGTCACATGCTGTTGAGATCTATATTTTGCAATTTTGGCATAAAAAAGTTAATTAACATTTCCCGATAACGAACACCATTCACGGTTAATGCTTGACCAATTGCCCAAAATGCACACCAAACAGTGACTCTTTTTGGATGCATCTATTTCTCAACTCTTCAATCACTCGTGGATTTTCGGAACCCCAAATGGGACCGTATTGTCGATTAACGAAGCCATCAAGATGAAAATGGGCCTCGTCACTAAAAATGATTTTGGTTAAAAAATCAGCATCCACAAAAATGTCGTTGTTCCAAAATCCGATCAACAAACACTCTTCGTGGCCCATGGTCTTCCGGCTTTAGCTCTTGAGTCAATTGAACTTTGTACGCATGAAGTTTCAAATCTTTTCTTAAAATTCGATGCATAGTGGATGCATAGAGTTTTCTCAAATTGTTTAATTAACCTTCTCACAGTGCCATCATTTGAAGCATGATCAATAATTGCACGCATTTTTCGAACTGTGTCTGCAAAATTTTAACCACTTTGACAATAATCTTTCACAATGAGAATTCGTTGTTCTGTATTGTAGTGCTTCATTTTACTTAACCTCCTGCTGCCTACTAACGAACGGCCAATTTTTTTAATGTCAAATTATGACACTACAGATGGCGCGCAATTCCAAACCGGCGTTCTTATTGGAACACCTTACATTTCCGCCGACTTCTCGTCGGATGGATTATGCATGCAGTTTTTTTAATTTCTTTTGACTGCGTCCAATGAGACAACAGTAGTCAGGAGTTATACACCCCCGACCGTTGGGTTCCACAATCTCATGTGGAACACACAACAACCTGCGTCTCCGCTAATATGAGCATTCTGTTAGTTGCTTGATCCGGAGGAAGCCTATATATATATATATATATATATATATATATATATATATATATATATATATATATATATATATACAATATATATACAGCCCCGACCGTTGGGTTCCACAGTCTCATTTGGAACGCAGGTTGTTGTGTGTTCCACATGAGATTGTGGAACTCAACAGTCGGGGGTGTATAACTCCTGACTACTGTTGTCTCATTGGACGCAGTCCAAAGAAATTAAAAATCAAAATTAAATCAATTGAAAGACCATAAGCTCTATTTCTTGTGTCTGGAATCACAAGCAGACATACTGATATTGAAAGTATCAAACCAGTCGTTCATCTACGACAACAAAAACTAACAATAACATGAATATCACAATATGTATTTTGTTTTATATTGTTTGAAAAAAATTGAAAAGTTGCAAAAAATTAGCACATTGATTATGTTAAGAGGAAGTTAAGAAGTTAAGAGGAAGTTAAGAGGGTCCAAAGTTAAGAGGAAAATATCTCAAAGTGCCACATCTACTTATTGTCATTGACATTGTGTTTGAAAAAAGCTTTGCAGCAAATTTAATCCTTTGTCTTTAAGCCCCACTAAAATTTAACTTCTCGTTCGTTATTTTATTAGTAATCCTTAAATGTGATACAGATATTTTGTCCAATACAGCTTCGACAATGTTTTGTTATTTTTTTTCCATTAATAATGAAGCCTTCGTCAACAATATGGCTTTCAACTAATTTAATCGGGTGAGGAACATCTGCCAGGACAATTTTTTTCTGATTATTACATGGATTGGAAAAGTATGGATTTCAATATGCAATTTTCAACTCCTTATGAGGCTTCCTGTTCCCACCACCCAAGTCAGAAATAATTAAAACTACGTGGAAGCATAACAACATAAACTTTGAGATTTGTTACAAAGTAAAATCTTTTAAAAAATTACCATCTTCCAAATTGTATTATCTTCAGTAGCTATTTCGACCGACAACCTGGACAAATGAATATAGTCTAAATGTTTCATCTTCTGCACGATTATAAACATACTATTTACTTATTTTCATTTCATCGAATAATAGGATGCGGATTTTGTCATTTTTATTGAAATCAGAAGACTCCACAAGTCTAAAAACATTTCTCAGAATACCTGGTTCAATTTTGATTTTTTTTAAACAGGATCTAAGGGTTGAAACTGCTGGATACTGATGTCCCTTATTTAACATTAATCTGTACGCTGTATGCTGGGAGCAGCAGAATATAAAACTATTGCATTTGAAACCTAGGAACAGACCACCGTATCCGCTTTTGTGTTTGGAAGTTTTTAGGAAACACCTTTTTCTATTGCAGATAGTTCTCCTGCTATTTCCTTATCTTTGATCGTCACTGCTTTCATGAGTCCATCAATATCAATGCCAGTCACATTTGTTTGAGTACTAAAAACAGAATACAAAAGTAAAAAAGTGTATAAATATGAAATAATCTACACCAAATTAGCATGCATTTGCATTAGGAATATAGAAATCATGCTAAATTGTTGAACTTCCATATGCAACGAATATTTTTATTGTATCATTAGCACATGGAATATTAGAAAATTTACTACCATCACCATCATTATTCTTTCTACCACCATCTAAACATCCAATCAAGCATAAATAAATAAAACACCATTCTTTTTAATAACAACAAATTTATAAACATGATTCAGTGTTTTTTTCTCTTCCTTTTCTTAATTCTTACAGATTGTTCTTTCGATACTGGTTTTCTAGAATTAAATGGCAGATTTTGACAGCATCATCCTTCAATCCTCGATAACTTTTTGGTGTGTAATTTAACAATTTATGTTGAAAATTTACTTTGAAATCGTTATCTAAAAAGTGATTCGAACAAATACAAGCCGTTTTTAGGTTAAACTTATCCTGTCTTTTTGTGGCATGGATCCACTTCTTAGGACCAGCTCTACAGTGCACGAATATACCAGGCATAAGCTATACTTGGAATAAAATTTGAAACGCCAGGCAGGTGTTTACAGGCGTTTCAAATTTTATACCAAGTATAGCTTATTTCTGGTATATTCTTACATTGTAGAACCGGCCCTAACACGCAACTTCATTCTTGGAATAATGAAAAAACTTTACATCACATGGGTTCTTTTTCAACTAATTGTCGGAGTTACACCCAAATACGGCGCAAGGCATTGTTATTATTGAAAATTTTAGAATGACACCACACAAACGCCATACATAAACTTCCATTAAACTTGTTATATGTCAAAACCATCATGTTGTTCGAATTTTACTCTATGGGTGACGTATTCCCGCCAACAAAGCTCCGCCCACCATGTGCAATATCTTACCTAATTATTAATTATTATTAATATAATAATTATAAGTAATTATTATACCTGGCACTGTACCCAAGTCCAAAATAAAACTTAATAGCCCACCGTTGTTTGAAACTATTGTTACTCATCTCCAGAATCTGCTTGAAAAATTCAGTTCACGAAAACAGTTGCTACGAATCGCCAAGTTACTCTAGGGAGTTTAAACTTGTTATGAAAACGCATCAGATGTTGGCCCGTCCCCTCCAACGGTGTTGCCAGATCGAATGCATTATCACTAGCTTCATTACTTTATTTATACACCTCGTATAAATATAATAAAGTGCTAATTAGGCAAAAAGTCTCTAAAGTCATTAAAGTCATTAAATATCTACCGATTTCTTGGAAATAATGCGTATTTTCTAATCCACTTATTGACATATGCATTCATTTAAGTTATACTTATACAGATAACGATTGCACTAAATACATTAACATCACTCAACACCCACATCAACCTGTTTCCTTAAACGACAGTTTAACATAGAAATGATTTAGGTTGATATACTTTTTATATTCCCATAAAAACATATAAGGCAAACGATAGGAGATCGCATACTTAAAAAGATAGTCGTTTTATTCTAGCACACTTGGAGAGAAATTCTTCAAAGGTGTAAAAAGTGGCGAGATTTACCTGAAATGGATTTCCAATAAAATTACCTTTTAAGTAGTATTCTAATAAAGTTATGTATGCAATACGCTAACTACTAATCAGGATAGTTCATAGTGACGTCATAGTAATATCAGTAATATTATAAGTCATAGTAATATTAGTAATATTATAATATAGTATATTATAATGTAGTAGTAATTATTTTTTAAGAGATGGCGTTGGAAACAAGGGTCCGTTTACAGTCTAATCTCTTATGTTATTTTGTTGCTACGACAGTACGTTTCAAAACGCCATGTTTAAACCACTTTGAGCTAGCCTTATATTTTTTTCGTGTTGTAAACATGTCGAGTTTCGAGTCAAATTAAAGTATTTGCGGTACGTACTGCTTTTCTTGTCCAATCAAAAGAAAAACGCCAGTGAAAGCCTTCGTATACTTGCCAAATTACAAGCATTGTTGGAAAAAGGAGATATGCAAATGCAAGTACAAATGGCAGAGAAGTTAAATGTTGGTCACCGAACCATTTATGATCGTCTGCATGCCAATGGAAAGATCAAAAAGGCAGGAAGTTTTCCTTTTTCGGCATGAAAGAAAGCAGTGGCCACTTGTGGGTTTTCAAAGTGGGAGGACGTATAAGAAAATAGTGCTGCTTTTAACTAGGAAAATGAGTTAAAGGAAACAAACTAAACGGAAATAAAATCTGGTATTTTGCTGTGAAAAATTGTTTACTGTGATAAATGCGGCGGCGCCCCAATGCCCTCCCTTACGAGCCGCCACTGAAAGAAATACTTTTTACATCGGATCGTGACGAAAAATGGATATATTGCGAAAACCCAAAACGCTGAAAATCGTGGGTTGACTCAGAACAACATCAACATCGACCGCAAGATCAAATCGCCTTAGAAAGAAGACAATGCTCTGCATTAAGTGGGATCAGAAGAGTGTCGTGTACCATGAACTTCCGAAATCACCGTCAACAAATGATCAATTTGAACCATGCATTGATCGAAAAGCGACCAGAATGGGTTGCAAGACACGGAAAAGTGATTTTGCATCACGAACACGCCCCATCACACACAGCGATGTGATGGGGCGTATATTAAAAATTAGATAGTATTAAGAAATTAGATAATTGTGTAACCATAAGCAAAATTATCTCCGATGCCAGAAAAGTAACGTCCGAGAAATTGCAAAAGTATAAATATGTTAAATAGGAAAGATGTGGCATATTTAATTAATTAATTTAAAAAAGTACAATGTGATGAAAAAGACACATGAAAATAGCATGATTGCTGCGACTTTAAATGTGAAGGAATGTAATGCCATGTTTAAAAAATACTGCTTCTTTTTCAAGCAACAAGGTTTGTTGTACTTATTACTGCTTATAATTTGTACTACTTAGAGAGTAAAAGGATGAGCTTTAAATAACCTATTACTATATTATACACCTATTGCTATATTATACATATTTCATAATAATATAGTTTAATAGTTTTATAAGGATTGTATTTTAAATACAAACTTTTTTAAATTATATCCTCTATTTTATATTTGTATCTTAGATGAAAGTCATGCGGCATGGCATGTAGAAGATTTTTAACATCGAAAATAGAACTCGCTGTAGATTAGAGTGGTCGTTAAAAATTAAATTTTTTTCGACGCTCCAAAAAAAACCTTCCTCTTGATGAAAAAATACGTTTTTTTTATTACGAAAAAAACACGTGCCTCAAAACGATCTAAGTTCATTTTTTGATAAAAGCGTAGTTTTTTGTAAGTATCTCTTAAAGTATACGGATTTGAATATATAAACAATTTTACAGGAAATTAAATTCTCTACAAAAAAGGTTATTTCCATTTTCTTCATAAAATTCATATTTATAGAGATATTCGCAATTATAAATCTATTAACTACATATAGCCAACATTTTAAGACCTACAATAGAGTGGTCGTTAATTTTTTTTTTCGACGCCCCAAATAAACCTTCCTTTTGATGAAAAATTAGTTGGGATTTTTTTTAACAAAAATAACACGTGCCTCAAGACGATCTAAGCTCATTTTTTGATAAAATCGTAGTTTTTTGTAAGTATCTCTTAAAGTATACGGATTTAAGAAAAATATATAGCAGCAGTTTTGTAGGAAATTAAATTCTCTACAAAAAAGGATCTTTTCATTTTCTTCATAACACTCATATTTATGGAGATATTCTCAATAATATTTTTTTTATATTTCAGAAAAAATTACTTTTGTAGGTCTTAAAATGTTGGCTATATGGAGATAATGAATTTATTATCGAGAATATCTCCATAAATATGAATTTTATGAAGAAAATGGAAAAAACCTTTTTTTGTAGAGAATTTAATTCCCTACAAAATTTCTTCTACATCTTTTTCTCAAATCTGTATACTTTAAGATATATTTAGAAAAAACTACGATTTTATCATTAAATGAATTTAGATCGCCTTGAGGCACGTGTTATTTTTGTTAAAAAAAATCTCCCGTATTTTTTCATCAAAAGGAAGGTTTTTTGGGGAGTCGGAAAAAAAAGACCACCCTAGTGTACATAGTATGGCGTAGGGATGTAGGCTAATAATCATGGTATTACGTATTGTACCTTGGGTTTTTAGAAAAAAATTGACCCGTAAGTTTCTTGCAGTTTCTTCTTATAGGGTTCTAATCGAAACTGCAAATTTATTTAAAAAATAAATAAATAAAGGACCTGCATAAGACCATATATTTTTTCTGACCTAATTATACCAACTTAAATTACTGTAACCAAAATTTCAACTCTTTTATCAACGAAGTACTCTTAAGGCTCTTGAAACACACAATCTAATATTATAAGAATAATTTTTAAATTGTTTCTGTTATGAAATGTAGCAAAATGACACAACAACATGACGAAATAGTTTAGAAAACATAATGTGTTTTTTCCATATATTTGATAGTGGATATAGGTAGTGGCGGTTAGTTCATAACGGCACGTGGGCACGTGCCCTACTTAAAAAATTAAAAAATGAAATGAAAATTGATGTCTGACAGTTACACTCGTATTTCTACACTGCAAATTGTGTGTAGAAATACTAAGAAATGTAAATTTTTTCATTCCATTCCAAAATTGGTTATATGTGCCCCACCTGTTTTTTCCCCCACAAATCGTAGCTGGATATAAGCCTTTTTACGACTGGTAAGCGCAACCGCCATCTTGAAAAAGCGGCAATTCAAGAGATTTGTACTATTTTGTCTAATAATCTCCGACTTCAAATAGTTCAAAAGAAATGGGATTTGGATTTTGATCAATTGGACCACTTTCTCCATAAAAATGGACTGAGCAAATATTTTTTGCTCAATCCATATATTGTTTCCTTAGTAACATTATCAATCATTCGAAAATCTCTGTCGGCAAAATTTTTTCCCATTTTGTGCAAGTAAGACATGTTTTAATATGTACTTTGCTTGATGATTTAATAATCTTTTTACGGTATTGACAACAAGGTTTCGGGAAGTTTATAAAATGGGATTTATCTTTAAATGTTTTATATCGCCTATCACTCTTACATAGTCCATAACAACACCGTTTTGTTGTACCTTTTTGTACGGATAACATAATTATACTGCCTTAAAAATTTTGTTTTTCGCATTTTGAAAATTAAAATTCTCAATTTTTTATTTTTATAATTTATATTCGGGTACTTCGGGTATTCGGGTACGTTTGTTTACAAAACAAAGCACGAAAAAAATGGTAGACAGTAAGGCATGCGCACTAAATATTATTTCGATGAAAAGGTCTATTGGATATATGGTTTTTTCAACGCTTGACATTGAAATGTGAGATTAGCTTGTATTTCATTTTTGACACTTAAGGTTACTACCTCTGTAGGTTATAGAATTACTGAAATAATTGAGAAAAAAATACTATATTAATTACATGTGGCAACGCCATCAAAGAGGTTATGGCGCGGGCGAAATTTAAACTTACATCGAATGCGGTATGTAGGGATATCAATGTCATTTTTTATTACAAAACATACGAAGTATTTTTATTAATACAGTTACATTTATTACATAAAGTAACACATAAAATATATAGTATTATATAAATAAACTTTAATATTGAAGATTTTTGAATTATTGTTTTCGAAGTATTTAAAACGGTTTTCTAATTTTTTTTTTGGCTTTGGTAACTGTCACAGTACTATTCTCATTTTTACCTGAAACTTGCACTATATCGGCATACTTATAAGCATTTTATAGGTCACGTTTGCATCAGCTATTTTTTCGTCATACCTGTAGATACACAATATTTCAATATGTGTAAATCTTTCATTTCATTAGGCAAATTTGCCGAAAATTATATTTTATTGCAAGCATCGTCCCAATTCAGAAAAGAACCAAGCAAAATTATCTGTTGTAATCTTTAATATAAGCATACTTCTATATCTTTATTTAAGGCGTTGCTAAATATAAATACTACGGAAGTCAAATAACACAGAACACACATTTGGCACTTGTGCTATCGACAGTACTACCTCAACCTGTAAAAAAAGCGTCCATTCAAAACACCCGTCAGTCTATATACCGATTATTTTCGAAATTTACCGAGTGCTTTCGGGGTTTTAGTGATTTTTAGCGACATCTTGCATTCTGCAGCTGAATTAAGAACCCTCCTATAGTTGTATGGATCGCGTTTTTTCTTGAAAACTTGAAAAACCAAAAAAATCACATTATCATATATTAAAAAAACATTTAATACGATATATTAAGGTCTTTATTTTAAGACATTGAACAGCGTCCGACCAAAATTGTGTATGCCATGATTCCTTGATAGTATAATTATCCTTTAATAATAAGTTCCGTACTTATATTTTTCCTTTGATTACTTGTTCCTTAAATTTTATAAACATATTTACATAAATTCTTTTTCAAGGCCCAATCTAACTCGCTGTCTCATTCCATTCCCCCGGTCAAATTTTATTTACGGGTGGATCTAAATCCCTTGAGTGTGTGGGAGTTACCGCATTCACTGATAATTATTTCTTAAAGATCGGGCTTTTAATCGGATATAGTCCAGATTTATCGCCTTGTAATTTCTTGTTGTTCCCAAACACCAAGAATATTGATGATCCAACCGTAGAGCGCTATAAATAAGTTTTCTGAAATGGCCTCTTGAATGACATTTTGAAAACTGCTTCGACACAAGATTGTACACAACCAACTTCAAGTATAACGAAAGTATTTACGTTTTTTCGTTTGTTTATAAAAATATATTATATTTATTATTATATTTTATTTGATTATATTTGATTCCTACAAAATCATTCCTTCTTTAGTATTAACGTGATTTCACTGCTAAATATTAATTAACTGATTTAACAAAAACGTTAAAATGAATGAAATCCCTAAATCAAGGCAATTTTAACACAGTATTTTAAAAAAGGCTTCTAAGTAACTGACGGCGCTCGTGAGATGTGTGATATAGAGAAAGAAGGTACCGTATCAGTCCGGACAGCTCAGGTCTGGTTCAAAAAGTTCCAAGAGGGAGCTCTAGCTGCAAATTCCTGAACAAGCACTAGGTCACAGGAAGAGTTTTGACACAGTGAACAGTGAACAACTAAGTCCCTCAAAATAGTTTCCTATTCGCATTCTTCATTACAGAAGGGTCATGACTCGGAGTTCTCTATTTTTGACTTCCTTGGTTGCATATTGGAGAGATGTACCTGTTAGATTTGGTTTGGTACATCTTTTTGGGGATGTGTCGCGTGATCTAGAACCGTCCACCCTTCTCTGTACTACCAGTCTTGTCTTAGTATTCGTTCATGAATAATTAAGTTTGCCTTATGGCTTCATCAATTGCTTGCTACGAAATGCGAAGGATCCGTCTCTAGCACCAAAATTTAAGAGAATCAGTGCGCTTGTGGAACAATAGTGGAAAATTAAAGTTTTTACTATCTGTTTCTTTGTGTTCGGTGTAATGTCCCTATCTCTCCAGATCTTCTGCCAATTCCGCATTGTATTTCTTGCCGTTTCGCATTATCTTTTAATCTCATGAGTATTATTATCTTCGAACGATAGAAATTACCCTATTTGACAGATATTTGGCCTGTTTTTATTTTGACAGTCGATAATCATTATTTTCGTTTTTTCCTCGTTTATTTCTAGTCCGCAAAGACGGCTTTCATCCTTTTTTTTTTGATAATTAAGGTCAGTTCTTCGACCGATCTCAAGAAGTATAGCGTCATCTTAAGTTAGTTATTGTAATGCTACTAATACCGTCCACCACCCGTCTAATTCTTCAGAGCTTTACGCATGGTATAATCACCATAAATGTTAAATACAGGATGTTCCAACAAATGTATACACACTTTGACTGCTTCTAAAATCAGTATTGCATTTATTTTGATACAGTTTACTTTAGGATTTCAAAAAAAGCTAAAAGAACAGCCTTTATAAAAAACAGCTCCATCGTCGTGGTCCAGGCATTGCTGATAACGAGAAGCAATGGAATCGCAAACATCGAGAATCATTTCCATTGGTATTTGTCCGCATTATCTACTCTTAATTTATGTTGACTGTTGCCGGTTTTGTCTTATAAACGTTGCTTTTTAATGTATCCTCATAAAAATAAGTCGAGCAGCAAAAGGTCTGGTGAACATGAGGAGTACTCAACCCAACCTCTTCATCCAATCCATCTGTTCGGTAGAGTTTCATCAAGATAAGCCCTTACATCATAATGCTAGTGTGGAGCTACACCATCTTGTTAAAAATAAAAGTTCTCACCCTCAAAAGCTTCCCGAATGCGTGGCATCACTGCTTCCTGTAGCAAATTAAGGTTAACAGCACTAGTTACAGTACCTTCAAAAAAGAACTGTCTAATTAATCCTTTTGCAGTTTTTTTGCAGCCACACCACACTGGGACCCCAGGCAAATTAACATGATGTTCTTCAGTAATGTGTGGATTTTCAGGTGCCCACTAAGTGCAGTTGTGGCGGTAAATTGAACTGAAAACTCTGAAATTCTCGTCTGAACTGTCTTTGAACTTCTACCGCATTTTCGTATTTTATTATTTATTACTCAAAGGAAAGGCAGGTAGCAGCCTTTTTTTTATTAGATTAATCTAAAAAAGAATGTAGTATGAGTAAGTTATCAGAAAATAAAGTGTGAATACAGTTTTTTCGGACACCCTGTAGAATTGGCAACAGGATGCATTCTTGTTTGGTTCCTTTATTGACGCAAAACTCATTGGGTGTTCGATTTTCAATTTTCATCTCTGCACTGTTTATTTTATACAGATGACAAATTAAGCCAATCAGATGATCTGATATTCTCATTTCCTGCAGAATGTGCAATAATTTCTCGATTTTATACTGTCAAACGCTAAATAGTTTAACAATATGCAAATATTTCTGTTACATTTTAGTATATAATATCAGCTAAACGTCTTGCAATTTATGCAGCGCTCAAATTTATACCTGTCCCGCCAATTAAAACCCCAGTCATCACATTCAACAGACCGGTTTCCCTTTCCATCCTTTTATTTTAAAATTATTTTTAAATCCATTGCTACCCTATCTACCTTTATGAATAACTTTTACTTTGTTAACTTCCTTAGGATCCCTCGTCACAAAGTCCTGGCGGGCAAAGCAGAGTCCGATCATGTTGCTTGAGAGTTAGGATCTGATACCCATTGTACCCATTGATTGCATCCATTTATATAAAGATATTTTCACTCTCTTCAAGTCTAAAATTAATTCAATTTGAATAGAATCTTATGGGAGACAAGAAACTTTGTTTATCAAAAATGATTTGATTTCTTCTCTGCTTCCTTCTTACTAAATCTAAGCAAGTGAGATTTAGCAATTAATTTTAGGCTTCATTATTTATCAAAGCTAGTTCGCCTCTATTATTTGCTCTGGATGTTCAGTAACCAAAATAATTCGATTTTTTGGGTATTGGTATGAAATACATGAATCCAGAAAAAATCGCAGCCTCCACTAACCTGTCCAGGAATATCCATTCAAAAGTACGGACATCAAAAACCCCCAGAAGTTCTCGAAACTGCTCATGGGCTTGTTTTAGAGAATCGGGTAAAATATTTGCCAAAATTGACAGTAAAATTCAGTATAAATAAGTCGTTAAAAGATTGTAGATTGTAGAAGAGGACCTACATTGTAAGTCGTACACGATAAAGCTACAAGTACTTTCTACTCTAGTAACTTTTGTGTTAAGTAAATTCGTTTCTGTTAATTTCTATTTATATTTAACATTAATGCGAAATTCAAGCAATGTCAAGAAATGACACCTTGTCTACGACCTCAAAGATGTTTTGCGAGTACAAATTTTCCGACCAGTCTTCACGTTGTAAGTATAGTGTCAAGTAAGGGGAAAATCATTACGAAAGAGATTTATGTATGCATTCTTATTAATACTGTGAACCTTTAAATAGTAATCATGGATAGAAAATGTAACCTTCAGAATATGATACATTTTTTTATATACATTTTATTTCAAACAGTATAGTCTCCTAATATAGAACGTTCTTGAAATGATCACCAACAACTCGACCAATCTCTACAGACTGACAATAAAGCCGAATTTGCTATTTTCATTCAGGAGGGGTTTTTAGTTCAGGGAGAAAGCTCATACAGGCATAAAGAGAATTGAGGTAGTTACTCAATCTAAAGCGAATTATATTGAATAAATATCCTCTAGAGAGCCTAGAGACATGTAAATGGGTGGTTTTGTAGTTTTTAACTTTCAATTTATAAAATGTTTAAATATATTATTTATTTTATCCACATTTTAGTAACAAACCTGTAGTATTAACACTGTAACACAACTATTATAATGTATAAAATTTTAGCGTAAGTGCACTAAACTATTTTTCCCTCTTCGGTTTAGCGTCTCTTATAAATTTTTAAGTGGTATTTGAAATAAACTGAATTGATTATCTCGATAATAATATCCGATTTACCAGGCGTGTAAACAAATTAATGAGACTGGTGGCATAGGGTTCGGTCTGAAACGAAGCACAAGTGCCAAGAATGACACACTCCAACCTCACTACGAAAAAAAGCCAGATTGTGCAAATCAAAGCTTTAAAACTTAAAAAACATGCCGATGTGTTTTTTGTTATCCAAGGGATCATCAAGAAGGAATTTGTTTTTCAAGGCTAAGAAGTTCCTGAAATACTTTGAATTAGAACCACCAAGAGCACCTGGGTGCTGTATCCGACAACACGCGTTTCCCTACAGGGTAATCTTATTTACCAGACTTGAGTCTTTGTAACGTTTTCCTTTTCCCCAGATTGAAAATTCACCTAGAAGAACATCATTTTGGGACATTGAAGAATATTGAAACGTCCGTAACTGGCCCGCTAAAAGTGATTCCAGTATTTATATTCCGGCACAGCTATGAAGAATGGCCAAACCGTCTCCAGAGCTGCGTGGCTTTCCAAGACAACTACTTTGAAGGAGTACACTGGAAGAGATTTACTACTAAACACCAAATCAGTTTTTTAAACTTCTCGAAGCACGTTTCGCTAACCATGTTAGCATCATCAGAAGATGATTTAATATTAGATTATGATTTAATCTTAGATTAAATCGTCTCTTAATGATGTTAATACGGTTAGCAAAACGTGCGTCGAGAAGTTTAAAAAAAGTGTTTTGGTGTTTAGTGGTAAATTTTGATTTAATCTCTGATTAAATCATCTCCTGATGATGTTAACATGGTTAGCAAAACGTGCGTCGAGGAATGTGCGATTGTAATTTCAGTTGAATAAGGAATCAATATCATTATATTATTTACACACCTCGTATATTGCAAATACATTCATGATCTTCATTCTGTCGAACACATATTTTACGGTAGTAAAATACACCGAAATAAATTTTAATGTTTTATATTTGTTATTATATTCTTAAAGTAAGATTCTATTACAATATATTTTTTCTCCTTTATTTGGGTTTTTCGCCACTGTCTAGAACTCAAAAAATATGAAAAATACCTGTTCTTATTTAAAGAACATTGTTATTATTGTTGTCAATGTAAGTATCGTTGACATACAAAAAAAAATATATTTACTTTCACTCGTTACTTTATATATTACAAATTAATATAATTTATTGTTCAGTTTTGAGAACGGGGGGAGATTACCCTCCGAAACGTTAACGTTAAAAGTTTGTAAATTTTTTATAACATTTTTATATCTTTAAAATTTTGTTCGTTAGGCAAATTTATTTCAAAAAAGAATCACTGAGAAATTTGTCTCCGTTTGGTTTTTTGTTTTTACCCAGTGATTCTTTCTTTAAATAAGAACAGGTATTTTTGATATTTTTTGAGTTTTAGACAGTGGCGAAAAACCCAAATAAAGGAGAAAAAATATATGAACACGCCACAATCATTCAGACATTTCTATTACAATAGCATGACCACCTGTATTATTTTTTTTATTTTGTACAACATTCAGCTATAGCCGCATATCATACTATAAATATATGATCTTTCTACGATTGAATAAAAATTTAACATAATTTTAATACTCTCCTTTTGTTCATACAAGAGCCGGCTAATACTTGCAACCCGTATAAAAAAATAAACAGATGTTTTTCGATCCAAGTGACTACGCCATTCCGCCGAGATTTATTGATATTTCGTCTGAGAAAAGAATCTTTGCCCATTCATCTTGACCCCAATTAGTAGTGTTAAACGGGTAGCACTATTCCCATGGTTCAATCGTTATAAGTCCATCTTGCAGCATTCCAGCAGCTATTTACGTTATTTTTTTTTCAGATTAAATGGCGTCCAGGCATGTTAATTAGACATAATTACGATAAATACTCCCGGTAAAGACGAGCATAGTAAAGAAACAAAACACCATGTTCTACAAAACACAAATAAATATTAACACAATGGTAAATCAAATTGTTTTTTTGTGCTTTGTTAAAAATCCAATCTACTTTCGATTTTAATGGCGTTTACTATAAAGTAAAAAAGTATAAAGTTTACTTAAAATAAAGAGCTTTCAATATTAGTTCATTTAAATAGAACTATAATTATATAAAAAAATATTTCCCACTTATGTTGTTAGAATTCTCACAAAAAACTCAACAAGTTGAATGAAATTCAATTTTATTCGGTTGATTCGGTTCGATTGATGCAGAAGTTCGTTTCATTTTTTTTTTAGGAAAATTGAAGAAAAATTTTATTTACTTGAAATTACATTCTAAAAATCATGAAGCATCGGAATAAGCGCTATTAGGACATCTGAGTTACTAAGCCATACTGGTGGGACAATGAAATCAATGGGGACATCTTAGAAAAACGAAAGATATATCACAAATTTTTAGCAATAAATAGAAAAACTAATAAATGAATTACAAGGAGGGATATGCAAGAGTAACAAAATGAATTACACAAAAGAACAACAAATCGTGAAAAAACAGCTACCTCAAAATAATCACCTACATTGGAGAAATGGAGACCACAGAAAGCTAGAAATTTATAAAAAATCTTGTTTCGAAGTAACAAGAAAAAAGAAATAATATCATCTGCAAAAACAAGACAATGGGAAAAATACTTCAAAGATTTACTAACTAAAAACAGAGCAGATTTTATCGACGAAGAAAATATTTCGTCAGAAATATTGTCTCATCAGTTTTGAGGGTAAGGTAAAAAGATATTATGGACGTATGTAAGACCCTCAAGAATAAAACATCTCCAGAGCCTGGGCATATTCTCGTCAAATTAATATAACCTGGAACATCAACACTTTACAAACACCTTAGAAAGTTATTCCAAAACTGTTTAAACAATGTCGAAATCCTAATTAAGTGGAAAATGTTCATATCGACGAAAAGACACAAAAAAGGTAACAAAGATCGATCTGTCAATTATAAGGAAATTGCAGTAACCAGCACAATTATCAGAATATATGGAAAAATTATAAAAATAACAAATCGAACATAAAGACTTCGAAGCTGAAGAACAGGCTGGCTTTGAGGCTAATAAATCAACCATGGACCATATTTACTGTGTTACACAAGTTATTGAAAGGAAAACCGCTGTAAATCAAGAAAAACACCTGATTTATGTCGATTTACAAAAAGCATATGATAGTATACCCCTTAAGAAACTTAAGGTCAACACAAAAACTGACAAATATTGCCAGTAGACTTATTAAAGTCCTTCAAAGAATATATTATTAAACACTCCAAAGTTTATTATAATAGAACAAAAATTAAAATGCGATGAAAGGTTTCTGAGAGGTTTGCTATTACAAAAGAAATGAAACAGGAATGTTGCCTTGCCTTTCACGAAAACTCTTTAAGATGTATTTAGAACAGGCACTTAAAACGTGGAAAAGAAAAGGTAATGGCATGGGGATCCCTCTGAACAATGACCCCACGTTATAATGATGCTCTGCAGATGACCAGATTGTAATTGCACACGATTACGAAGATTTAAGTTACATGACCAGAAAACTGAGAAGAGTACACAAAATATGGCTTGGAGTAAAACGTCTATAAAATAGAATGTATGTATATTGGAGGATCACTTCAGGATAGAACTTTGGAAGATGGGAGTGAAGTTCTGAGAGGATTGCTGTTACAAAAGAAACAAAACAGGAATGTCGCCTCGCCTTTCACCAAGACTCTTTAAGATGTATTTACAACAGCCGCTTAAAACGTCGAAAAGAAAATGCAATGACATGAGGATCTCTCTGAACATTTACCCCACGTTATATAATGATGCTTTGCAGACGTCCAGATTGAAATTGCACAAGATTACGAAGATTTAGAAGCACAAGAAGGGAAGAGTATACAAAATGGGGCCTGGAGGAAAACGTCTAAAAATAGAATATATGCGTATTGGAGAATCACCTCAGGATAGAACTTTGGAAGATTGCAGCGAAATTAAACCATGCGAAGAATACAAATACCTACGAGTAAGAATGACACAAAATGGGACTTTGTATAAGGCAATAAAAGACAAAAACCCCGAAGCCAGGTGCAGGCTATTGCCAGCACCGTCTTAAACGCATTCGGCACCGGGGTGTGAAAATTAGCTTGCGCCCCTCTTGTCAACCCAAAAAAAAAGCAATATAATTGTTACGTTTCGTTTATTTATTTATTACTCTAGAATCATATGTTACATTTAATGCTTATGGGTTGTGGTAGTATCAAAATTTATGGACTGTAGGACCACTCAATATCTGATAACAACAAACATCTAATTCTGAAAAGTATTGCTACATACGTTATCAAAGTATAGTGTATACAGCAAAGTACACAGAAAATGCAGCTAACATGGTATATACAGCAAAGTACACAGAAAATGCAGCTTATAACAAAACTGGAAAATTAAGGGGCAACATATGGAATCAAAAATTTCGATATATAATGGATGTTAAACATACACCAGTGGAGGACATTACAACCAAACGAATAACATGGTATGACCACGTACCAAGGGTGCCTACAAAAACAAATAACGATATGGACACTGCAAGGGAGAAAAAGAAGGGGAAGGCCGACTAGAAGCTGGAGATACGGAATCGATGACGAAATGAAGGAAAGGGAATTCCAAGAAGATCTATGGATGGAGGTTAGGAATCGGAAGAATTTAATCGTTATGCAGTATGTGCCGGTCTCTTCGATGATATTATGTCTCCAATAGCTGTATAATGCCGCACTCATAGAATTTCTAAAGCTTCTAGTTAAAGGACTGATTTTGTTAATTTTTAAGTCTTCTAAGGATGAATAAATTTTACCCTCCAAGGTGGTTTGAAGCGATCTAAATGAATGGTAATAGGGGGACTTAAGGTCAGTAGAATTCGGTGGATGGACCAAAACATTCAAAACTCGAAGAGATTTACCACTCCAAATAACTTTTTTAAGCTTCTCGACACGCGTTTTGCTAATTATCACGAGATGATTTAACCTGAGGAGACCCTATTCACAGCCAATAACCCATGTTTTTGCCGACCTCCCGTCGGATGGCGTATATATGTACTAACTGCGTCCAATGAGACAGCAGGAGCTGAGTGTCATCACACACCTAACCGCTTCCTAGCTATTGAGAAGAGTAATTTAAGAGTGAACCTCGAGAGACGAAACATATGTAATCCAGTTGAAGGGATATGTAGGGCTCCTTTTCGGTCAAGCAACCAACAAAAGTGTTCATATATACATACATATGAGACAAAATCCGATCCGAGGCAAAATTAAATATGGAAATCTCTTGTTCCTCATCTCATCTTTGTTTCAATTTAGTGTTATTCAGCGACATGTCCACTTATTCTTCTTCTTTACTTACTATCTCATATATATATATATATATATATATATATATATATATATATATATATATATATATATATATACATATACATACATATGAGAAAAAAGAGGTGACAGATTGGTTGATTTTGAGGAAGGACAAGAACTATATATTATGAACTCATTTTATTAGAAAAAAAAATCAGCAGAAAATGGACATGGAAAAGTCTATCTGTTCAGAAGTGAAATTGACTACATCATGTCAGACGATAAAACAATATTTTGAAATTATACTGCCCTTAACTATATTAATGTTGGAAGCAACCATAGAATGGTACGACCAAAGGTTAGGATAAACTGTCGATGAGAATGTACTAGAATGGTAAAATCGAAGAAGAGCAAAGTAAATTATGGGAAGCTGCTTCAGAGTGGCGGCGATTTTGAGATCGCTTTGTCGAACCGCTTTGCGGTGTTTGAAGACCCAGAAGAGACGGAAATAACAGATCAGTATGAAAAAATTTTCAACAATGTGCTTGAAACGGCTGCTGCAATAGCGTCTGCAGAAAAAAGTTTTAAACAGTCAAATATTTCACATGAGAACATTAATTTAATGAAAAAACGGCTTACAATGAGTAATCCAGGGAGTTTTTTTTTTTGGCAGAGTCGAGTACGTTGAGCTTTGTAAAACTATAAGAAAACGTATTCGAGAGGAAACACTTCGGTTTAACTAGCAGCTAGTGCAAAATACACTACAAGAACACAGTGGATTAAACAAGGCAGAACACAGGCTGAGAAATAAAAGGATACAAATGTATGCCTTATTGTGTGAGGATGGCTCAGTGTGCAGTGAATGTACGAAGATGTGAGCGGTTATCAGAAGATTTTATTCAAAGTTATATGAAAATCAATACCAGTCAAAAAGTTCAATAGCCAAGGAAGAACAAATGTGAGATATCCTGCTGGATGAAGTGGCAAATGAACGATACTATAGAAGCGATGAAGAATGGAAAGGCTCCAGCAAAGGACAGTGTAACGGTTGAACTGTTAAAAGCTGGCGGTCGAATATTACATAAGTTACTGACAAAATTATATTTAAAATGCTTCAAAGAACAAAAAATACCCAACCTTGGGAAAAATGCTGATGAATTCTTGTTCCTAAGAAAGGAAAACAGGATGATTAAAAATTACCGCCCAATAAGCCTGCTTATTGAGCGGTAATTTTTTAATTGTACCAGTTTTGTACAAAGTTGTCACCACAATAGTATCTAAAAGAATATTAAGAACACTGAATGACACACAACCAAGAGAGCAAGCAGGATTCAAAGTGGATTCAGTACAATTGATCATATCCAGGTTATCCAATAGGCCATAGAAAGGCACAATGAATACACCATGCTACTGTGCTTGGCTTTTATTGACTATGAAAAGGCATTTGTCTCAATATCAAAGGAAGTCATAATGGATGCATTGCTTGCTTAACCAAGGGATCGATAAAGCCTATGTAAACCTACTAAGATCTATACGACAGTTCACATGGATGATTATGAAATTAAAATCAAAATAGAACGGGGTATACGGCAAGGTGACTCAATATTGCCTATTCTTTTCTCAGCCTACCTTGAAGAGATATTCCGTAATCTGTATTGGGAACAGGATGAACTAAATATAAATAGTGCATATTTAAGCCATCTTATATTTGCTGATGATATCGGTGAACTGTCACAAGACCCAGATGAACTACAGAAGTACATACAAGAACTGCAAAGGGTGGGCTTGAAAATAAACCTGAAAAAGTCTTAGGTTATGATCAACAAATTTGCTTGAAACAGAAGACATATATATGATATATATATATATATATATATATATATATATATATATATATATATATATATATATATATATATATATATATATATATATATATATATATATATATATATATATATATATATATATATATATATATATATATATATATTATTTACTCTTGTTCTTGCTGCTTTTAATATATATAACATTATATCTTGTCCGCTATTAAAATGAATATAAGTAGGCTCATTATATCTACTTGTCTAACTCCAGAAGTTGCTAAATGTTCCCTAGATACATTATTTGCCCGTATTTCATTCCTTGTGTGGTAAACAATTCGAATTGCTCTTAATACTGCTCTTATAACTGTTATCAATCTCAAGAGACGTCCAATCTCGTATCAACCTCGAGAGAACTCGACTCTTCCAATCATCTGGTTTCTTGTTTTATTCATTCTTGTTTCTGTCTTTATTTATATTAAAAGTATTATATTCATTATACAGCGTTTAAGGACAAGTAATTTCGTAAATTTAACCAACTATTCTTCAATTTTTTTTGAACAGTAACAGATGAACAGTTTTCTTAAAATATGTATTCAAAATGTATCCATTTATATGGAAAACAGGTCAGAAATTTTCTGAACAATTCGCAACGCAGCCAATTGTTATTTCAATTATTATGTTTATATGAATCAAAATAATTCAGTTTTTGGTGCACTGGCCTCTTCACCTTTTATTTGAAAATAATATGTAAAATTTTTATAGCCATTTATTCCATACATTTCAACATAAATTTAATTTATTGTTGTTACAAAAAAGACAAACTTACACATTTGGTTGTTTACTGTTAAAGTTGAAATTATTAGCACTAAGTTTTAACATTATAACACGTTTTGAACGATTCATATCAAATTAAGAAACACATGATTAATTGTTTTATTGAATTAACTGTTTAAAATGTCCATCATTTGAATCTCTACAAGCCTGGCACCATTCCAATCTATTTTTGGAACATTTTGAAAAAATCCTGGTATATTTCTAATCTGGTCGGCAATAACAGCTCTGAAAATAAGAAGCATATCATGATAATCGCATACAGAGTATAAATGAAATTAAAATTTACACACTGAAAATTTTTGGTAGTACACCCTTTTTCGTGAGTATTATTTCAATTAGTCAAGACACGTTGCCACTTTCATTTTTGTTGATATATACGTAATTCTTAATTAAAAAAATATAACTATTTTCATTATTTTATTTGTAATTTATTCTTTAACTAATAACTACTTTCTATTATCCAAATATGTTTTTATACATATTTGCTTAAAATAATAATTGTTATTATAACTTTTTGATAGGCGATTTAATAACTTGAATTTTTTTCGCGGAGACCCTAAGATTTTTGACCCTTGTACGATTTTTTTTCCTTTGAAATGATGTAAAGAATCTTTGCTTAAATTTGTGGAAAATATTTTTCTTAAACCCTGTATAAACTGTATAACAAAATATACTTTGCACAAAATTTCTGTTTTGGGAATGTCGTTTTTTATCATTATATTTTTGAAAGTTTCGAATAATGTTTATTATAAAAACTAATACGAAGCGGTTAAATATAATAGTTATATAGTTCCACTTAAACTTCAGTCTCAGCACAGAATTAACCTATATTTGTTAGTATAAAGTACCGTGACTATGTTTTGCTGCAATGTAAAAGTATTATTAAATCACAGTAGTGTTTAGAGACAGTGGACAAAATATGTACCACCTTTATTTTTGTCAAGCACGTTCCAGATTCAGTTCGCTAATGTGCTCTGTTCTACTTTTTGCTAAATATTTTAATGTACAAGTAACAAAATAGTTTTCATTTAACTTATTTAGAACATTTCAAGATTTGTTATTGTATTATACTTATTATATTATTATACGTATTTTTAATAATTTCACTTCGTTGAAGGTTTTTATAATTAGTAGTTTTTGTATTAGTTTTAACTTATTTTTTGACAAAGCTGATCCCTTATTCTACTACATGATCAAAACATTAGCCTGAAAGTTTTGTTGTTGACCTATGTCGGTGTCTTCTTCATTAAACATCTTTTTTATGTTCGTTTGCGATCCATGAATTAATTATTCTGGATCATTTGGAGATTATTCTTAAACATCTCCTGTCCAAAAAAAACTAGTCAAACGGTGTCAAATCGCTGAATCTGGGATGATTAGCTTCATCGCAATGCAACAGAGAAACAAAAAAATCACACAAATATATATATATATATATATATATATATATATATATATATATATATATATATATATATATATACCGGGTTTGTTCGGCACGGTAGATGTTCGTTAGAAGTTTTTGTGGTTAGAAAAAACTTAAAAATTTGAATTTTTGGACTTTGGACTAATTTGGCTTTATTTAAGATTATCTATCATTTTAAAATATTTTCAAGGTCATATCACATTCCGGAAGTCGCTAGTAACTTCTTTATTTTAAATGGAACATCCGATATATTATTTCTTTTTTAGATTTCTGAGAAAATTTCACGATGAGTTCTACCAGATTTCTTTATATTCTTATAAAATTTTGAAAAATATAACCTTATTTTCAACACTCCGCTTTTTAAACGGAGGCACAAGAATGGTGCTTTTGAAATCCACATTGACAATTAATTTATCGCATATAAGGTGTCCAAAATTTGATTACCAATTACATTATTTTCAAAGTTGAAAAATGTCGTTAATTTCAAATGTGACAGTGTGTATATTCTTGTGTGGTCGGATGCAGAATTTTTGCATCGATTCGCTGTAACTTTCTCTATACCTATTTCCTACGGTGTTCTGGTTAATCCCTATTTTCTATTTCAATGTGATTTTTGGCAGAAACCGATTCATCGCCAACGTTTATTTTTCGAAACAAAATGAACATAACTGAAACTGCAGAAATTCACTTTAATTATAACAAGAAAACAAAACAGGAACATAACAAAATTTATAACGTAATAACCAATGAAAATAAAAGAAATTGGAAGATTATTACAAAAAATAATAAATTAACGTAAAATTACAATAATTGTTCTATATGACCGCCATTTTGGTTCAAAACACTTGATAACTCTGTCATGTACTCGTCGAAACAGATCTCCAAATTTAGCCTAGACTTAAATTAGTGAACGTATCGCGAAAACGGCTCAATAATTCCTCTACAATTTGTACAGGCCCCAGAGTACACTAGTTCTTTTATACGGCACCAGAGGTGAAAATCCAAGGGTGTCAAATCGGGTGTTCTGGGTGACCAGTTCCAGGGTCCATGTGGGCCAATCCACCAATCCTCGAACATCAAGGTCAATTGCTGCTCTAAGCTGGTATAATCACGAAAACTTCTAGTACACGGGACGGGACACAAACCATCGGATGTACTCCCGGACTAATAGTCTAATGTATTCTTTCCTCCGTCAAACACTACTAAACTAACATTATTCACGTATAGACCCTGGTGGACGTTCCTTTGCGCCCATACTGATTTCATTCTTTCGCTATGAGCTTTTTTTCTTTCGTCTGGCCAAGTTGCTCCATTCTTCCTACATTTTTCTCTCTGGCCAATCTCCCAAACGTTAACTTTGTGTCTGAAACAATTTCTATCCTGAATTTCACTTTGTGTAATATTTGCTGATCTTAGGTCCTCTCTAATTGCAGCAATCTATTTAATTATTTCTACCTTAGCTCTACTCTCTGTGTCCGTAAAACTTAAGTCTTCTTTTTCTCATATCGCTTTGTATATCTGTGTATGGTTTGATTTCTTGGTTTTCTCCAAGTCGGTATGTTGCTATTTATTTGTTTGGGGCCTAAGTTTTTTCAATCTCCTCGATGTCTCTCTTTCTGTTCAAAATGAGAGTTTCTGCCCCATATTGACATTCTGCCTTAGTAACTGTGTTGTAATGTCTTAGTTTGTGTTTTTCGATATGCATTTTTTATTGTAAATATTTTGCGTCTTAATGCAATTTCCATTTTTTGACATCTACCCTTATTGACCGCTTTTTTCGAGAGACCCGTCTGATTTTACTATATTTTGTTTTTAGAAATGGTGTTCTTAGTCTGTTGCAGGTCATGTATTATGTCTTTTCAAAGGAAATTTGGAGTCCTACCTACCTATATATATATATATATATATATATATATATATATATATATATATATATATATATATATATATATATATTTCTATATATTTTCTTGGGTAATTCTGGCACATGAGGTATTGCTTGCACTGTTATGCTGCAAAATAACTGTAAAAATAGCAATTTGTTTCATTTAGTCATCCATAATTATATAAAACATGGCAGTACACTTAACCGATGCTCTATTGTGCTTCTCATTTTTCTACTGCACATTTGGCTCAGGGACTTGAACTTTTTTTCTAGGTACGGGGAGTGACGTCTATTCCGTTTAGGCAATCCATTATGTGTACCGTGATGAGGGAAAAGTTGCTTCTGACAGACGTCGGAAACAGTACCACCCTCCAGAATAGTTAAGGTACCCGGGTGAGATGCAGTGCGCTGGTAGTCATTTATATCGCCTCTAGTAGGAATCACATGGATTCTTTAACACCCCCCCTCTCTCTTCTTCTATATATACAGATCTCTTAGAAATTCAGTTGGATAGATCAGAAAACTAGAAAAATAAAGTCTTCCTATCTTTATTTTCTCCAACTGTAAAGATAGCCACTCCCTTATATACAGGAAACGTCACGTTTTAAAAAAAAGAAATAGAAATCTAAAAATTATTAGGAGTAATTGAAAAAGTAACCTGCTAGCAAGTCAAGCAACGAGGTGAGATTATCTCTTCTTCAAAAATTAGTACAATACTCTACTGTAACTAAACTTATAGCCTCAGTCTTACTGGATATGCAATGGGACCTTCCTCAACCATTCCATACCCGATGTTGGATATGTTCCGCATGCGTACTGCCTCTTACGGTTCGACAATTGATGATTGAGTGTAATGCCTTCCCTACACTCTGGCAAAGGCTCGGTTTTCCAGCGTATCGCTTATTTGCTCTACCACATTCGCCATTTCCATCATAAATATACCATCATATAACATACTTCCACAAATATAATCCCAATAATTATAAATATACCCTCAGTAACTCACATCCTAACTTGCACCTTTGGTTTTACACAATTTGTTTTATCTATATTTATAATATATTCATCTATACATATTTCTTGATACAATGTGTTTCTATTTATTTATACCAATGTCTATGTATTTATACCAAGTTTAATTACTAATGAAATCCTCATTGCAAATCATCAACCCAGTGCCCTTATAATATATAATTGATTATAAACATTAATAGTTCTTTATAAGCTTGATTATGGCCGCTAAATAGCCTGAGATGCAGATGAGGCCACATCCTAAATTATTTCTATTCTTCCACTGTAACTCATTTTAACTAGTGTACATCTCAGTTTAAAGGAAAATTCAGAACAAACGAAAAGTAAAAAAAAAGAAGATACCCAAAAACCAAATTGTGTCCGATTTGTTGAGCAAAAAAAAATATGATGGTGTTCCATTATCACTTGTTTGCCTAATTTGCCTCCATACGACTTGTGACTATTTCCAAAATTAAAACTGTCTGTGAAAGCAGCAGGTTTTCGGCAAAGAAACGTCCAACGTTGCAGCTTTGTATGTAATTCCCAATAATAAAACCTAAAGAGTTTACTAAAAAAAAATAAAACTGTAGATAAATTAAGCGACACATCTGATATAGCCATTTTATTCAATAAGTAGAACAAAATACAAATAAATGATGTGGTTAACAATATGATCTGCCAGTCCGCTATGTAAATGTTTGCTATGGTACCTGGTTGGGTGGGGCACCCATTTCACTAAAGTCGTTTAAGCTTATTTACGATTATTGATTTGTTCGTAATATTTTAACTAGATAGTGAGCTAGAAAACATCAAGAACGGATAGGTAGCTTATTAGGATGTAGTGGAATTTTCAACGTTAAATGAATTTTGTTTGCTTATGTTGGTCAGGTTATTTAAAACATGCGTATACATTTTTTTAAAAGCTATATGAAAGTGCACTAATACAATTTAGTAGAATATTCAATGCTTCTTAAATTATTCGAGGGTTGCTATTTATGTATCCTGAATTAATAACAACGGTGTTGGTAAGCGCCATCTGACTTATACATTGTACAGTTTCACATTGTTGACTGTATAAGTACTCAGAACGTTTTGTCATACGGATAATATTTCATCTCGGTCAAAATTGGAATTAATGCGTGAGAATTTTTGTGCGGTAATTTTACTACAACTTTCGATATGAATTATCTCAATAACACTGCATCGATCTACTGACTTCGACTGTTGGTGATGAAACACCATCTAAAACCACTGTATATCACTGGTTTAGTAAATTCAATCGTGGCTGTCGTTCGCTCAGGGCCGAATTTAAAGCAGGTTATCCAAAATGTGCTGAAAAACATCTATACTGACATACCGTAAGATTGAGGCATCCCTGGGCATTAGTATGTCAAATATACACAGGATTTTACATAAACATTTAGCCGTGAAAAGATTTGTGCGCATTGAATTCCGCACAATTTAACAATCGCTCAAAAAAAGGCTCGTGGTGCGTCAAAAGCGGTGTATAATATCTTAGGTAACACTTAGGTCAACTTAGGTGACGAATCTTGGACCTATGTGTCCAAAAACAAATAGCAGTCGACTGTATAGATCTTTCAAAATGAGCCAAACCCAACAAAAGTTGTTCGCGTAAGAAGCACTTAGGCACTAAGCAAATGGTCTCCTGTTTTTTTGGGATAAATGGGCATCTGATTACAGTGCCTTTAAAGAATAGTAGAACGGTCAGTTCTGAATGCTACATAACCATTTGTTTGCCAGGAGTCTTTGTAGAAATTAGAAAAAACAACCAGCGACGCAGGATCATTCTTCACCATGACAACGCGAGCTCTCACACATCAGATCAAACAACTCAATATTTAACCGGTTAATACATCGAATTGATGGGTCATCCGCCATATAGTTTTGATTTGGTACCCAATGATTTTTTTTGTTCTTGTTCGTGAAGAATAAACTACGTGGTCAACGATTTTCGAGGCCAGAAGAAGCGGTTGATATGTTCAAAGTGCATGTTTTGGAGATACCTCAATCGGAATGGAAAAAGTACTATGAAAATTGGTTCAAATGCATACAAAATTGTATCGGTCATCGCGAAGAATATTTTGAAAAACAATAAAACCATTTTCAATGGTAAATATTTGTTTATATTTATTATTCTAGGTGCATAAATAGCAACCGTCGTATATTTGTAAGTTGATAATTGCAGTTTAATTTTAGGTTGTACACTATCAAAATCGTATATTATTTTCTTTGTGTAGAAGCATAAGTTCTTTTGGTTTTTACAATATTTTATTTTAAAGAAAATAAAAATTATAGATGATACTCTAATAGTTGTACTGTATATTTTGTTGCTACCACTTTAGACGATGACCAGGAAAGTTCAAAATGCACCTGCAGAAACTAGAGTGAATAGGTTGTCATATGTGAATATGTGAATACATTATGCAGAACAGGTTGATTTGGCTTTAGTAATTGAGTAACTTTTACAGAATGGTCTTATCTCATTAGGGACATTTCGGCCTTGGACAAGATGTGAAAATTAAATAATGAGACTGGTGGCGGAGCGTTTGATCTGACAATACTGTTGGCTTCCTCTTTGGTGAGGAGGCAGGGCAACATCTGATGTGTCTTTAGTACGAGTTTAAACTTAAAATAAAATTTTCTTTAGCAACTGAAATTAATTAGCGACTGGACCTACAACTAAAATTGTGTTCCAAACCAAGATCATATCTTACCAATTAGTCCTGGTCAACACCTAATACGAGCCATTAACTTTTAGTTTGTGCTTAATCATGGCAACAAATAACGCTTGTATAAAATAAATAAATACCAGGTATGGCGGTTAATAATTCTTTTTTTTAACACGTTTAATTTGGGAGAAAGGTAAAAAATGGTTTATTCAAGGTATGCGGCATCACTAGCTCTCAGACAATTTATAGATGCCCTCCCAGAAAAAAACCGCACATCTTTTGACGTGGTCCAGTCATCAAGCTATTTTTCGACATCATAAGTACAAGTGGTAGTTCGAAATGGTCACGTTTGGTGAATACGACGGGTGGGACAACAGTTTCCATTCAAGTGCAAAAATGATGCCTCTTTCGCCGTGCGTGATGGGGCGTTGTTGTGCTGCAAAATCACTTTTACGTGTTTTGAAGCCCATTCTCGTCGCTTGTTAATCAATGTATTGTTCAAATTGGTCATTTGTTGACAATATAACCTGGTTTCAGAAGATTATGCTACACATTTTCTTGCTAGAATTTCATTCAAAATTGTGTAAATAAAAAATAGAAATTGTGTAAATAAAACAAAGTTTAATTTTCACTTACATTTTTCTTTAAAACATAACGCTTTTCTCTACACTGTATCTTCTAGAAAGGATTCTTTCATTCTTTGTCAACCATCCGAGGAAGCTAGAGTGGATCGAAACCCGTTGTGTTTTAGAGAAAAATGTAAGTGGAAATTAAATAACTTGTTTTATTTATACAATTGTCTTCTTTCCAAAGTGATTCGGTCTAGCGGTCGATGTTGATCGTTGCCCTGGGTCAACCCATAATTCTTTGCTTTTTGGGTTCTCGAAATTGATCCACTTTTCGTCTCCAGCCACGATCCGATGCAAAAAAGTATTTCTTTCATATCGAGAAAGCAAAATTTTGCACACCGTTTTTCGCTTTTCCATCTTTCTGTCATTAGTACCAATTTTCCTGCCATATCATTTTCACCCAACAATGCTTGCAATTTGGCATCTTCAAATTTTTTCGGCTGATCTGAGCTTTCTCTTTTCAAATTGAAAAGTATTGAATCACCTAAACCAACATCCACAAGCGTCTTGCGTTGGGACATTGTCACCGTAAGTTTCCACAAGTATACGACGGCTTTCGCGGCTTTATTTTTCTTTTGATTGAACAAGAAAAACAGTACGTGCCACAAATGCTCTTTATTTTACTCGATATGTTTAAAAAAGTATGACGCTAATCGTTTAAACATCAATGGTATTTTGAAAGGTACTATCGTAGCAAAAAAATGACATAAGGGATTAGGCTGTGAACCGACCCTTGTTTCCAGTACCCTCTCTTAAAAAATAAGAATTATTAACCGTCACACATGGCATTTACACACATATAAATTCTATTCAAACTTAAAAAGAAACAAAATTAAATTGAATAGTATCAATATGCCTGAAATAAAATAAAAACAATATTTATATATTTGCCTTGAATCAAATTAAAACCACCTTTACTGCTTACTTATTCTGGTAACAAATTTAAACTTTAAACCACATTTCATAAAATAAAAACTTGTTTTAGTGGACATCGACACCGAACCCAAAAACTTTAGTATCACCATAAAACATTGATAGTTCAATAAATTATTTATGGTGAATAACAATGACTCTTAATTTTAGAAAATCGACAAAACTGCCAACCGTATTATTTGATTTTTTCTAGCAAAAGTGGAAAGATGTGAACACTGTTAATGCGGAAATTCTTAGGGGTGTATTAGTTTTTTTCTATATAATAAAGTTTAACATATATATATATATATATATATATATATATATATATATATATATATATATATATATATATATATATATATATATATATATATTTATATATATAAATATATATATATACATATATTTATATATATATATATATACATATACATATATATATATATATATATATATATATATATATATATATATATATATATATATATATATATATATATATATATATATATATATATATATATATATATAGAGCCGTTTGTTATTAGCCTTCCTTGGCGCCCATACTAATTTCATTCTTTCGCTATGACCTTTTTTCGTTTCGTCAGACCAAGTTGTTCTTTCCAGTGTGTCTTTCTAGATTTTTCTCTCTGGCCAACCTACCAAACGTCAACCTTGTGTCTGAAACAGCCTCTATCCTGAATTTCACTTTGTGTAATATTTGCTGATCTCAGGTCCTCTTTAATTGCAGTAATCCATTTAATTATTTCTACTTTAGCTCTACTCCCATTTTCATAAAATTCGACTATTTGTCTAGTTAGCCTACTCGGATTCATCCGTTTTATGTGTCCGTAAAACTTAAGTCTTCTTTTTCTCATATCGCTATGTATATCTGTGTATTGTTTGATTTCTTGGTTTTCTCGAAGTCGGTATGTTGTGCTATTTATTTGTTTGGGGCCTAAGATTTTTCTTATATTTCTTTCCTTCTTTTCAATGTCCTCTACTGTTCCATATAGACATTCTGGTTTAATAACTAACTGTGTTGTAATGTCTCAGTTTTGTGTTTTTAGGCTAGATAGGCTTTTTTTGTTGTAAATATTTTGTGTAAGTTTCAATGCCGTTTCCTTTTTTTGACATCTACCCTTATTGACCGCTTTATCCAACCCATTTTCTATGATTGTTTTACACAAATATTTGAATTGAGAGACTCGTCGGATGTTACCATATTTTGTTTTTAGAAATGGTGTTCTTAGTCTGTTGCAGGTCATGTATTGTGTCTTTTCAAAGGAAATTTGGAGTCCTACCTTTTCTGCTGTTTCTTTTAGGATTCCAATCTGTTTATGTGCCGTTAATATATATTGAGACTAAATTGCTAGATCATCAGCAAACGCCAGACAATCAATTTTGATGTTGATTCTCCCCAGTTTAATGGGCTGGTCAATATTTAGGGCCGACTTTTTTTCACGCCACTCCTGTATTACTTTTTTTAGAACACAGTTAAATAAGAGTGGCGAGAGTCCATCCCTTTGTCTCACTCCAGTTTTAATTTCAAAGGACTCTGAGATGTCACCCATGAATTTAACTTTTGACCTTGAGTTAGTTAATATTGCTTTAATAATTGCCAGCGTTTTCAGATCTAGTCCTTGGTCTTTCAAGATTCGGAATAAAGATTCGCGGTCAATAGAATCATATGCTTTTTGGAAATCCACAAATGTACAGACGAGATTTTTATTGTACAGTTTTTGATGCCTTACGATCAACTTTAGATACAGGATCTGGTCAGGGCAGGATCCGCCCGGTCAAATACCTGCTTGATATTCACCAATTTGAGGTTCTAACTGTCCCTGTGCTCTGTCTAGTAGACATTGAGGTAGAATCTCTACAGTTGTTTACATCCGTTCTATCTCCTTTCGTGTGTAGTGGATGGAGTAGAGTATCTTTCCAATCTTCCGGAATCCGTTAGGTTCCCCAAACTTCTTGTAGAATTTTGGTTATTTCCTTGATTGTACCTGTACCAACGGATTTCAAAAGTTCAGCAGAGATTCCATCTTCACCAGAAGCTTTGTTATTTTTAAGCCGCTTGATTTGCCTAATTATTTTATCTTCATTCGGTGATAATGAATCAGGGTTTGTTTGTTTAGGGTTTAGTGTTGGTAATTTGTTTAAGGGCTCAGGACAGTTTAGTATTCGTTCAAAATATTTCTCAAGTTCTTTGCAATTGTCTTGGTTATTTAGAGCTAATGGTCCGGTTTCCTTTTGGAAGCAAAGACTTCGCGGTTGATAGCCTGTTAATTTTGTTTTAAATGTTTTGTAAAAGTTTCGGGTGTTATTTTTTTGGATTTTTTTTTCTATTTCATTAAGTTGATTGTTTTCATATTTTCTTTTAGTTTGTCTAATTAGCTTCGATGTTTCTTTTCTTACTTCCAAAAAGATGTTATAGTTTATTGCTGTTTTTAACTGTTCCAATCTTTGAATGCTTTACTTCGGCTTAATACTGCTTGCTCGCAAACTTCATCCCACCACGGATGTTTTCTACGTTTTTGTAAAGGGACCAACTTTAAGACTGCTTTAATAATTTTTTGTTTCAATTCTTGCCAGTTCTGTGCTGGTTGTTTATCAAGCTCTTCTGTAAGAGCTGGTTTTATTTACGTTGGGTCGAACTTTGGTATTAACAGTCTTTTTTGAATAAGTTTTTGAGATTTTAAGCTAAGTTCGATTCTAGTCAAGTAGTGATCCGTGTCTATGTTAGCTCCTTTCCTGACTTGAACATTCAAAATCTCTTTATAATTGGGGTACGAAATGGCAACATGGTCAATTTGAAATTAATCCATGTACGTGTTTCGGCACCTCCAGGTCTTTTGTTTTGTTATTTTCTTCTTAAAATTATTTTATTATTTAGATTATTTTTACATTACATTATATATTACATTATTTTTAGATTAAAATGCGAACATAATTCAAACAATCTTCTACCATTATGGTTAGTCCATTTATGAGCGGGAAAACTGCCGACCGTTTTCCAGTACTTTCTTTCTTTCCCTAGTTGGGCGTTGAAATCACCAATAGGGTTTTTACATGGTTAAAAGGAATTTTAGAAATAGTCTTTTCCAGAATTTCACAGGACTTATTTACTTTTTCAGGATAAGATTTATTTTCTTCGTTAACTGGGAGGTGTGCATTGATTATTGTATAGTTTTGTTAGCACACTTGAGGGATAGTGTCATAAATCGATTATTTACTGGCTGGACATTAGTTATAGAACCAAGAATGTTTCTTGAGATAGTGAAAGCAACACCGAGATGTGGTGTATTTGTGAGTGTTCTTTTGTCCGTTTTACTTTTAAAAAGTCTGCAGTTGCCGAATTCCAAGGTGTTATCATCTGTCAATCTGGTTTCTTGCAAAGCTAAAATTTGGATTTTTTGCTTTATTCAGTGTTCGCCCCAATTCGTGTAGTTTTCCTGGACGCAGGAGATAATCGATATTTACCGTTCCAAAGAAAGTTTTTGTTTTCGGTTTCAGAAGTTGGCCAGAGGTCTCCGACTCCCTCTGAAAGATTTTGCGTTTAAGCCCGGATGCCCCAGAATCCAAAAGTCCGGTTGTACCAGCAAAGCTGGCAGGGGATTGTCTACTTCCTGGGATAATTTTGTAATTACTAGAACGCTTCATCTTGTACTTTGAATGAAAGACTGGAAGGGTTAGTTCCAGAATTTAAATATCAGCCGCACCACTGGTGAACAGACGCTCAGACCACTCAACCGTTTGATACAAGTCAGACGCTAAGTGGATTTGTTTTATATATATATATATATATATATATATATATATATATATATATATATATATATATATATATATATATATATATATATATATATCTGTGTGTGTGTGTGCGTGTGCGTGTGCGTGTGCGCGTCTGTGTATTTGTGGGTCTGAGGGTATGTGCGGATGTGTGTGTATATATGACAATTCTGAAATACAAGGCTATCAGGAACGTCCCAATCATCTGCACGTTCGTGGACTTTAAGAAAGCATACGACTGCATCGACCGAAAAATCTCTGTTCAACATCCTAGAAGAACAAGGACTCGACCCCAAAACACTACGATTGATCAAGCATACACTGACCAACATGACCTCAAAAGTGAAATTTATAGGAGAAATTTCCGAACACTTCCTGATTAAGACCAGAGTATGACAACGAGATGGGTTATCCCCATTCCTCTTCAACCTGGTCCTGGACAAAGTCTTAAGGGAATGGGAAAAAGAACTGAAAAATCAAGGACACTGGAATCTAATACGACTCGGACGACCCAAAAACAACATAGATATATTATACCTAGCCTTCGCAGATGAGCTAGCCATACTCGCAGACAATGAAAAAAGGGCAACCAAACCGATAAAAGTCCTCAAGGAATGTGCAGAGAAAGTCGGCTTACAAAGTTCCTTTCAAAAACCGAATTCTTCTGCTCAAAATTAGATGTTTGAATACCAAAAATTTGAACACCAAATACGGCAAGATAGATAGGTTACTCACTTCAAATACCTGGGCGAGATCTTCGAACAACAGGAGTAGAGAATATAGCACAGAAGGCTCCATTACAGAAGATGAAGAGGGCAACTGGCAAGACACACAATATCTATAATAAGAAATGCATATCCACAAACGCAAAAATAAGACACTACAACACAGTAATCAAACCAGAGGTTTTATACGCAAGCGAGACATACTCCACACAAAAAGTGGCATAGAAAACATACTAAAAGAAGAGCCCAAAATTGTGAGGGAAATTTTAGGCTCAAAACTGACAGAGAAAAGATACAGACTACATTCTAGAAAGACCACAGAGGGAATGTCCAACATAGCGGCGGACATAAGAAAAAGACGGTTGAAGTTCTATAGACATATCAGTAGACTCCCACCGACAAGACTCACCAACAGAATTCTTACATACAGACAAGGAGTCAAGTCAACAGTACCATGAATCGCACAGGTCAGAGCTGATCTGGGAAAGGCACAAATGGGCCCGACAGAGATTGAAGATAGAAAAACGTACAAATAAATAACACAACATACCGACTTCGAGAAAAGCAAGAAATCAAACAATACACAGATATACATAGCGATATGAGAAAAAGAAGACTTAAGTTTTACGGACACATAAAACGGATGAATCCGAGTAGGCTAACTAGACAAATAGTCGAATTTTATGAAAATAGGAGTAGAGCTAAAGTAGAAATAATTAAATGGATAAAGAGGACCTAAGATCAGCAAATATTACACAAAGTGAAATTCAGAATAGAGGCTGTTTCAGACACAAGATTAACGTTTGGAAGGTTGGCCAGAGAGAAAAATGTAGGAAGACTGGAACAACTTGGTCTGACGAAAGGAAAAAAGGTCATAGCGAAAGAATGAAATTAGCATGGGCGCAAAGGAAGGCTGACAACAATAAGCGCCTCTAATTGTACATCGCGTGGTCCACCTGGGCCCATACGTGAATAATAATATATATATATATATATATATATATATATATATATATATATATATATATATATATATATATATAAATGAGCCTAGGCTAGGAACTAGTCCTGCAACATCATCTTGTTGATAGCCGCTTCACATCTATTTATAAAGTCGAAAAAAGCCTCAATGATATTTCAATTCTTCTATTGGAACCTTTGGTATGAAACAATAAACTTGAAGAGATTTACCACTAAACACCAAAACACTTTTTTGAACCTGCTCGACGTACGTTTAATCTTAAATTCAATTATTTGCTGATGATGCTAACATGGTTAGCGAAACGTGCGACGAGCAGTTCAAAAAAAGTGTTTTGGAGTTTAGTGGTAAATATCTTCAAGTTTAGCCTCAACGATGTTATCAAATTAAAACCAAGTTGTGTTTTGATCTAGGATTCGACAATTTATTGAAATATGGCAAAAGTGTATAGAAATTGACGGAGATTACTTTAAAGATTAAGTTTGTATTACTTATATATAAAGGTAAAATTATTTAGTAAGGAACATAACATTGCTTACACATCATTACCTACCTCCTGTGGTATATTGGCATTAAGAATAATGCACTCACCCCACGGTACATAACAAATATATCGACCTGAAATAGTTTGCAGTTTCTCGGTTGGATTTCTACTGAAAATCCATTTATAATACTATAGTAGTAGTAGTAGTAGAGTAATATGAGTAGAAAAAATATAGTAGAAATATAGCTTAATCATAAAATGGAGTAGAAAAACACTTATATAATTTTTAAAATTATTTCTCTGTAGTAAAATGATGAAAATGTTTCTGAAAGATGAGCTTCGCGTAAGCTTGGATTGGGGCTAATGAAGGACCACAATGTTTCGGTTATACAATGAACCGAATTTAAACTTGTGATGCTCACAAAGGGTCACCGTAATTCCCAATCATATTGCTCTCCATAACATAATTCCTGATAGATGTATGCTGTACTAAATGTCAAAGTTAAATTTCGAACATATCTGGCCATACCTTTCACTTTTATAAGTAAATATCTATTATCTCTCATCCTCGAAATAGTCTTATCCATGTCCTCATAACAGTGGAAGTATTGATGGCTAATCGCCTCCCTATTTCACAAAAACGTACAAATATTTAATAATGGTTATGGATTCCGCAGTTGCTTCCTTGTGAAAGATTTTGAAAATACTAGAATTTTAGGTGATGCACTTATAGCTTTTTAATGCTTCAAACTTTAGAAAACGAATAAAATTTGAATAAAAAACATTTGAAACCTTAAAAACCTAACTTTATAGTATACTAAAACTATTTCTTTTATTATAATAACTTACCTCTTTTCATATTCGTATAATTGCCTGAAGCGAAACGACATTTAGCTCAAATTCGTAGTATTTACTCGAAGAAAAAAGAAATCCACAAGTATACTGCTTAAATTAGTATCATATAAATATAATTCACACAGCTTTGTGAATTAGCTACTTTGCCACATTTTTTGCTGTAGCGTGGCAACCAACGTGGCGGTTAATAATTCTTCTAGGTGTGGCAGTTAATGTTTCTTAATTCTTTAGGGCGTGGCGCTGAAAATAAGGGCCGATTCATAGTTTAATCTCTTATATCATTTTGTTACTACGACAGTACCTTTCCAAACACCATTGATGTTTAAATGATTTCGAGTTAACGTCATATTTTTTTCGTATGGTAAACATGTCGAGTTTCGAGCTATAGAGAACATTTGCAGCACCTACTGCTTTTCTTGTTCATCAACAGAAAAACGCGAGTGAAAGCCATCGTATACTTTTGGAAACTTTGACAATGTCCCAACGCAAGATGCTTGTAGACGTTCGTTTTCGACTTGAAAGGCAAAAAACATCCATAGCAACCGAAAAATGCCGAAATGCAAGCATTGTTAGATGATGGCGTTATGCAAACTCAACAACAAATGGCAGAGAAGTTAAATGTTGGTCGCCGAAAAATTTGTGATCAGAAATATCCAGAAGACACAAAAATAGGTACCACATCAGCTGAATGGCATACAGATGGAAAAGGGAAAATGATGTGCGAAGTATTGCTTTCTCAGAAGAAATACTTTTTTGCATAGGGCCGTGACTAGAGATGAAAAATTGATCTATTTCGAGAACCCAAAACAGAGAAAAGCCTGGGTTAAGCCAGGACAACCATCAAGACAGTATCGCTTTGGAAAGAAGACAATGCTGTGCATTTGGTGAGATCAGAACCGTGTCGTGATCAGAAGCGTACTATGAGCATTTGAAATTAATTGAAACAGATAATCCCGTTCGCTACAATCAACAAATGGTCAATTTGAATTATGTATTGATCGAAAAGGGACCAGAATGGGCTGCGGAAATGTGAATTTGCAGCACGACAACGTCCCATTATACACAGCGAAAGCGATCAGAGACATCATTTCTGCACTTGGCTAGAAACTCTTACCCCACCCACCAGACTGGGCCCCTTCCGACTACCACTTGTTTTCATCGATGTCTCACGCACTTTCCATGAAACACTTCAACAATTACGGAGTTTTCGAAAAATGGTTTGATAACTGGACCAGCTCAAAAGATGTACGATTTGTCCTGGAGGGCATCTACAAATTATCAGAGAGATTAAAAAATGTGCAGCTAGCGATAGCGAATATTTTGAATAAACCATTTTTTTTTATATTTTTGCCAAAATAAACGGGTAAAAAATTACGAATTAACCGCCACACCTGGTAAAGCTAAACAAGCAAAAAGCGTGTCAGTTTTTGTGTTCAAAATATGCTAAACGGTGATATCAACTGTAATATTGAAACTTTTGGTGTGATACATGTGATTTGTACATGTGATTTAGCGGAAAATCTGTTTGTGAGGTGAGGTGTTGCTGAGGTTTTACATGTAATAATAAGTTTTGAGGTTGATTCAAAAACATATTCTAAATGTTACACAGCTTTTGCTTCCCAGTATATATATAATTTATTAGTGAAATCATTATACCATATACGAAGTGCTGAATAAAACATAATAGAATCAAATATTTGATATTTTTCTTTGATTAGTCCTGTCTGTGTGAATGTCTCCAGCATTCGTGTGTAAGAACAATTTCGCCCAATTAGCATTTAGCATCGTTTAGATTTTTTTAATTGATGAGAAAAAGTTACTGAACTTATTGTTCTTCGGCGACTATGAACTTGACTGTTTCTCAAGGTTTTCTCTTTTGCGCGATTTTAGTAGACAATGAGCGCCATATATCAGGGTCGGACTGATTAGTATTCATTTGTTAATAAAATGTCAATAAGCCTTGTCTAAAGCAAACATGTTCTTTACATATTATATACTGTTTTATTATGTAGTATATATATATATATATATATATATATATATATATATATATATATATATATATATATATATATATATATATATATATATCATCATCATCATCATCAGCCCATATCGATCCACTGCAGGATGAAGGCCTCTTCAGCATGCTTCCAACCTTCACGGTCCTGGGCTTTCCTCTGCCACTCGGGTCCAATATACTTAACGATGCCATCAATCCATCGTGCTTTCGGTCTTCTTCGCGGACGTTTGCGATCAAGCGGTATCCACTCCAGGATTGCCTTGGTCCATCTGTCATCCCATCGCCTCGCTATATGGCCTGCCCATCTCCATTTCAATTGTTTTACTCTTCCAATGATGTCACAGACTTTTGTTTGTTCCCTCATCCATGCGCAGGACTTTCTGTCTCGTCTTGTAATGCCAAGCATACATCTTTCCATTCCCCTCTGTGCCACCCGAAGTTTTTGAATTGATTGCGATGTGAGTGTCCAGCTTTCACTTCCGTATGTCATAACGGGTAGAACGCACTGATCGAATACTTTTCTTTTCAGGCAAAGTGGGAGACTGCTCTTAAACACTATGTTGAGCCTACCAAATGCCTGCCAGCCACATTTAACACGCTGTTCCACCTCCCGGGCGGTATTCCCCTCCATTGAAATCCTCTGCCCAAGATATACAAAGCTGTCCACAATCTCTAAATCCCTTCCTAAAACTGAAATTCTTCTGTCCTGAGCGAAGTTATTGAACATAACCTGACTCTTTTTCAGGTTTATTTTCAAGCCAAATGGTTCGCCAGCCCTTTGCAGTTGTTGTATGCGTCTTTGCAGCTCCTCTGGGTCTTGTGAAATGAGAATAATATCGTCTGCAAATCTAAGATGGTTTAAGTTTGCACCATTGATCTTTACACCATCCTGTTCCCAATCCAGTTTACGAAATACTTCTTCAAGGCCAGCCGAGAAAAGAATAGGCGATATTGCGTCACCCTGCCGTACACCTCGTTCTATATTAATTCCCACTTCAAGATCATCAAGGTGAATTGGGAATATATATATATATATATATATATATATATATATATATATATATATATATATATATATATATATATATATATATATATATATATATATATATATATAAAAATAACTAAATGTAATAATCCTGAAATTGATCGATCAATAGTTAAAAAAATAATATAAATTTTAATAATACATTATTTCATAGTAATATTTTTAAACCGGAAAGATATTATATTAATTGTATATTTGGAAGTATTTCACTTTGGGAGGTAGCATCACCTATAATATAGCGGCTCAGATCGAAACACAGCGTCATTTGTTGGGATTTAAAATTATTGGATCGGTAACTCGCCAAAGAAAGGGAAAACTTGTGTACTGCATTTTGCCGCATTGTTCCTTAACAGACAAAAGTGTAAAATCCGATATGGAAACGCATCTTGGTCAAATCAGTTATTGTCTTAGCATTCTACGTTGCTCACTTGCCAATCGGTAGGCTTTCAACAAAACTAAAAATTATAAACAAACTTATGGTTAGTAGTGTTGTCGTTATTAGTCGTTACTAGCCCTTGGGAGCTGCTAACTTGGGTAAATCGATAGCTGGTGACCGTAATTCAGACCCAACTTTAAGCTGTAGGCCCAACTATGAAATAAATAAATGTAGGCCCAACCATGAGCACTGGAAAGACTTAATTGAATAAACCGAACCTGATTTTGTAACCCTGAAATCTTGAAATAGAGGCGAATGTTATGAAAATACAATTTTGACGAACCCGAACAAAAGTCCGATTTGAAAAGAGACCTTTTTTTAACATACCAATCTGATGATATCATGAGCATGATAAATGTGAGTCTTGTGTTGTTCCTCTAAAAGTGGTGAACAACATCGAAATAGAGCATACGTTTTGTCAAGTAATACAGTAAAATTGTGTGAAATAGGTCCTTGAATACACTCAAGTACTCTTCTACCGTTCTATAGAGCAGTTTCGGATCAATATGTAATATCCTGCTAACATCTTTGACCACAACTTTTTGAACCATTCTTTAGCTAAGGCAGGCCGAAAGCCTTTAAATGGACTAATGTAACTACCAGCCATAAACTGGATTTTTATATAGGATGATTTTTTAGTGTGTCTGAACTTTAAATTCAAATAAAACAATAACCAAATTAGATGCCTTGAAACTACTTTTTTTATGTGAAATAACTTTTTTGAAAATAATTTCGAACAAATGTCCGCCGCAGCTACTTCTGAGCGTATTCTGTTGATCCAATTTGTTGACGTTGGTGGTCAATTAACAAATCCGTTCCTAGAAATCATTTCTTCACCGAATTGTTCCCTCAGAAAACCGGTTGGAACCATGTCCCCCAGATCAATACAATTCAAATTCGGAATTAAATATTCATTGATCATCGCTAGGTGCGGATCCCCATTAACGATAATGTGGTTTCCAGCTTGATGACAATTTTGTTTATTTACGTAACCATTTAGACAAAGATGAGCCGCCAAGTTACAATTAATTGTGAGCCCATTTACAGAACGTAAATGACGCAAACGATGGTCTAGGGTCTTGAGCTCTTGGACAAGCTGGATCTTATAAGGCACCAGATCAAGATCTTTACGCAAAATTTTTCATGCAGTCGTATAACAAAGCCCAACTTTCTGCTAACTGCGATGAATTGATAAATTTGCATCTTCATTAAGTCTGCCAGCAACAGCGGCGATATTTTCTTCGGAAGTTTTTGGGTTTGCTTTTGTTTTAATATGGAGCAGCGTCAAATGCTTTCAGCATATGTCGAATGCACATAATCGCCCAATCGGTGACTAGATCGCAGCGTGGGGCGATTAGATGCACCACAAATTCACAAAATGCTCTATAAATTTGGTGCATAGAACAGTGATCTTGATAATAAATTTCGACAATTTGCAAGCGTTACTCTGTTATTAATCGTTTCATGATGATTTACCAGACTGCATTGAATAATTCTGATAATAGAAGCGCGCAAACTCACAGTCCATTTGATAGCGACCCCTATCAGAAGTTTGGACACACTAAAAAACACTACCCCTATTCTATAACGACGAAAGTATTGTTATGGATTTTATTGTTTATTGCAATTTTCTCATAAGGATTACGAAATATTGCTGCCAGATTACGCTTTGCAAAAAATGTTAGTTAACTGATCAAATAATGTGGGTGACTTATAATATTAAAAATGTGAAATTATATCTATTATATTGCATGCTTAGTGTCATGTATGTTTTTAGAACTAAAATTGTCTTTATAATTAAATGACCTTTAAAAGAATACAAGTTATTTAAATATAGGATTTCTCACACCAGAAAATTAAAAAAATATATATCGTATCATCAGGAAAAGCGTATGCTTTTTTATTTTATTGTATAGTGTCGCTCAAAAGTAAGTATCCTATCTAATATGCATAAAAAATCTTGTTTTATAATACACTGTAGTTAACTGATCAAATAATGTGGGTGATCTATAATATTAAAAATATGAAATTATATCTATTATATTGCATGCTTAGTGTCATGTATGTTTTTAGAACTAAAATTGTCTTTATAATTAAATGACCTTTAAAAGAATACAAGTTATTTAAATATAGGATTTCTCACACCAGAAAATTAAAAAAATATATATCGTATCATCAGGAAAAGCGTATGCTTTTTTATTTTATTGTATAGTGTCGCTCAAAAGTAGGTATCCTATCTAATATGCATAAAAAATCTTGTTTTATAATACACTGTAGTTAACTGATCAAATAATGTGGGTGATCTATAATATTAAAAATATGAAATTATATCTATTATATTGCATGCTTAGTGTCATGTATGTTTTTAGAACAAAAATTGTCTTTATAATTAAATGACCTTTAAAAGAATACAAGTTATTTAAATATAGGATTTCTCACACCAGAAAATTAAAAAAATATATATCGTATCATCAGGAAAAGCGTATGCTTTTTTATTTTATTGTATAGTGTCGCTCAAAAGTAGGTATCCTATCTAATATGCATAAAAAATCTTGTTTTATAATACACTGTAGTTAACTGATCAAATAATGTGGGTGATCTATAATATTAAAAATATGAAATTATATCTATTATATTGCGTGCTTAGTGTCATGTGTGTTTTTAGAACCAAAATTATCTTTATATTTAAATGACCTTTAAAGAATTCAAGTTTTTTAAATATAGGATTTCTCACTCCAGGAAATTATATATATCGTATCATCAGGAAAAGCGTATGAATTTTTATATTATTGTATAGTGTCGCTCAGAAGTAGGTGTCCTATCTAATATGAGCTGAAAATCATTGAGTTTAAGCTCTTACCCTAGCAGGTTTTCGCATGGATGCATATAAAGATCTTGTTTTATAATACACTGTAGGGAATGTCGTTTTATTTCCAGTTGAGCAGAGCGTCACCCGATTGATATTCATCGAACTTTCCGAATACATTCTCCTATACGTTGGGTGTTTCTAGCTGAACTTGCAGTGCGGAGTCTCGTTTGTCTAACATCACCTACAGATCCAGTTTCCAAAAATTTGGAAATTATGCACTTCGTACAAGCATCTCAAACGACAGAAATTCTTAAAATCCATTATCAGAGTTAACTGTAACAATTTTTGTTCATTCTTCAAGTCTATACTGGTATATTTTCACAACTCCTAAATTTGTAGCATATTCTGAACAATATAAACCCTAAAGCGAAAAATTAAAGATAATCAGTATTCCGGCTGAATCCAGATGAACCAGGCTTTAACAATAGAGAGGTCTAATATTTTTGAATGACACTATGTACATATACCTTTTCATCAATTAATTGTAATTGTTTCAAAATTTCTTGTATAAAAATACTTTACAGCCCGAATAGTTTGTCATTGTATAATTGTTCTATAGGTTGTTTAAATATTATATTCCTCAAATCAGAGATATTTTTGATAGTTTAAAAACAAGGAAGGAAAGTCGTACAAATTTGTTTTTTATTGTACTGGCAATGTAGAAATCATGAGGGTTAAACTTTTGCGCTTGTTAGATTTTGCATGTGTGCATATGGGAATTTTGTTTTAAAATTCCTTGCTGGATCGATGATCGATCTAGCGGGACAAAAACAAATTTTGAAATTGGTGCAATCCACATCAAGTTTATTTTATTGATAGTTAAAGACTACAATTACAGCCTGACATAACTTTCGAGTTGGTTTATACTGAAATAATATTAACCGTTGTTATTAAAACAACTGTAATTTGGTTCTAACTCAAGCTGTGCTACAATGTGAGCACTACATACATTTTTGTCTCCTCTTACCTCATCTCTAGTGATATATTGGCGTTTTGTAGATAATATCTTTTACAGTACCCCAAAAATACAAATCAAGAGGAGTTAAATCGGGTGATCTCGGCGGGCAATTTCACGGACCCAAACATCTAAACCACCTGTCTTGGAATGGTTCTTAGATAGAGTTGCCTGCTTACTTCTTCTGTACAGTGTGCCGGAGCATTATCAAGCTGGTACCAGCTGCTTCGATACTCTACCAGTTGAAAATTTTCTGTCAAATCCTACTGTTGCTACTACTGTTATTTCTAGATATTTTCATTAAATAACTGTTCATCGTAAATAAAATATCGAATTTGTTTGTCCATCATTAAACAAAAACATTAAAACTAAATTTCTCTTGGTAGGCGGAATAGCTGGAAAAATAAAGATTTTTACTGGCCCCGAAGTGACAATTTCGTCTGTTAGAAACTCCTCTTGAAAATTTGGACTCATGAGTCCAGATTATTTTTTGTAAAAAATGTGGATCTTCCTGGAAATGAATTAATAAATTTTCACAAAATTCTACTGAAGACAGTTGAGGCCACTTGAGGACAGTCGTCTGACTTGAGAAACTGAGCTTTAGGAAATTTGTAAATGCGCATGCCGTGTTTTTTCAGTATTTTTATATTGAGGAGAATGTTATATGCAGCTCGTCTTCAGCTCTTCTAATATACATTGCGTTAAACTGTCTGAAGGTGTCTGAAGGATCGATAATTTTGTCACACTGTGCATATAAAGTAAATACATTCATAATCACTACATTCGAAGAGTTACTTCCTTCCATTCTTCATTGAGACAATTACTTACTTAAATACATTAATAATGAATTATCAAATTAATAATGTCAAATCCATACTTTTTATAATATTTGTTAAGAAGTAATGTCACCCTAGCCGGTCGTGGCCCACTACTAATATAAACCATTATAATATATTGCTTATAAGTTGAAAACCATTAAAAATAGTAACATTAACACTTAAATAGTAACTTAACACTTCTAGATACAGAATGTATTGCTCTTTTGTGCTCCACTATAAAATACAGGGTGTTCCATTTAAAATTCCTACATACCATGCATTTTTAAGTTCTATCAAAAGCGCAGTGTTTTGTAAACTACTGGTATGCGATAAATTAATTCTCATATTATATTATCATAAAGCAACGTATTCAAATTGTATTCAAAAATTCAGGTATCTAGCTATGCTGATTGTAAAAAAAATATTTTTTATTTCCGAAACGGCTCAAGATAGGTATTGTATATGTTACATAAAAAAGTTTCACAATACCTCACAGAATCTAAAAATGTAATATTATATAGGGTATTCCATCTAGAAAAACAAAATTGATATTATCTAAGAGTAGATTTGGCAACACCGCAGCACAGAGAATATTTTAAATGAAGAGCTCATGCTTATTTACATACGTATCTAAAATTTCAAATCTTTACTTAAGTAGTTCTCCATAAACGTCTAATGTACCATTCACCGTGAATCACTATATAAATATATATATATATATATATATATATATATATATATATATATATATATATATATATATATATATATATCTATATATATATATATATATATATATATATATATATATATATATATATATAGTCTGCAATGACAGCCTAGATAGTATTTATCATTCCACCAATCCTTTTAGACTTTAGAGTTAAAATTACTCCTTAAATAATTATTATGAACGCATGTAGGACAATAATTTTTTATAAAAAAGACTATTCAATAAGTTGCAAAAATGTATTATAATAGCTTTCGAATTATGTAGAAATTTGAACCTATAGCACGTTCTATGCAAATTATCGCTTTTTCTCGTGGTACTGTGAAAGAAAATCGTAACGTACCTGTGATTATCAGAAATTCTAAAATGTTCGCGGTATATGCTAATGTATTGCATTGGCACTTTCATCTATGTCCTATATCATGTCCAAGTGATTAAATGTTTCAATGTTTTTTTTTTATTATCGGGTATTAAGGAGGCAAGTGAGTCAATTTATATTATAATAATGAATTTTTAAACTGCGATATTAAAAACCATATTAAAATAATTTGTGCATTTTAAGGTGAAAAACTATTTTCCAACCAAATTTCCATTTCCGAACCATTTTATACGGTGTCTAATCTAACCTATTTCCTAACCTATTTTCAAAGATGAAAAATATTTTATTGTAAAAAAGTTATATTTTTGGGTTTCATTTTCTCATTGGACGCAGTCCAAAGAAGTCAAAAAACTACATGTATAAGCTATCCGACGAGAAGTGGGCGAAAATATGGGTTGTTTGATTGTGGAGAGAGACGCCCTATTCTTGGCGAGAAAGCATATGTCGGTCCCTGATGAGTCTAACCACCAACAGACGAAACATGAGTCCTCCAATGTAAGGGATGGGTGGGGCCTCCTCCCGGTCAAGCAACTAACCAATGGTCATATTGGCGGAGACGCAGGTTGTTGTGCGTTCCACATGAGATTGTGGAACCCAACACACCCCCGACCGTTGGGTTCCACAATCTCATGTGGAAAATGAAACCCATATTTTTGGGTTTCATTTTCTCATTGGACGCAGTACAAAGAAGTCAACAAACTACATGTATAAGCTATCCGACGAGAAGTCGGCGAAAATATGGGTTGTTTGATTATGGAGAGAGACGCCCTATACTTGGCGAGAAAGCATATATCGGTCCCTGATGAGTCTAACCACCAACAGACGAAACATGAGTCCTCCAATGTAAGGGATGGGTGGGGCCTCCTCCCGGTCAAGCAACTAACCAATGATCATATTGTCGGAGACGCAGGTTGTTGTGCGTTCCACATGAGATTGTGGAACCCAACGGTCGGGGGTGTATAACTCCTGACTACTGTTGTCTCATTGGATGCAGTCCAAAGAAGTAAAAAAACTCCATGTATAAGCCATCCGGCGAGAAGTCGGCGAAACTATGGGTTGTTTGACTGTGGAGAGGGACTCCCTATTCTTGGCGAGAGAGCATATGTCGGTACCCTGATGAGTCTAACCACCAACAGACGAAACATTGTACCCTCCAATGTAAGGGATGAGTAGTGCTTCCTCCCGGTCAAGCAACTCCGGCAAACCAATGCTCATATATATATATATATATATATATATATATATATATATATATATATATATATATATATATATATATATATGTATACATATATATATATATATATATATATATATATATATATATATATATATATATATTATAAAAGGGTGGAAAGGGTGGAAAAGTAAGTATACAGTAGAAAAAAAAACAATAGCTTTATTAAGTCATTGTAAGGATGACATACAAATTGTAATTAAGCACAATCCCTTTACTGCTCAAAATGTAGGTCTTCAGCATATGCACATTCCTGTAGTCTAGTTTCTATATTTAAGCATCCTTTTGTACAGAGGTTTATATTGTTATCAATTTCTTGGCATGCTTCTCTTATGAATTGACTCATATCATCAACAGTGCGTAGTTTTCTTGAAAATATTTTATTTTTGATAACATCCTAAACGAAAAATTCCATTGAGGTGAGATCTGATGATCGTGGTGACCCTACAACTGGCCTTTGTCGACAAATAATTACCCAATAGGTAGCTATTGGATAGTTATTTGTCAATAAACTCACATACTATTACAGCATAGTGGGCAGGAGCTCTAACTTGCTGAAAATAGAAGTCTTAATTGTCATGATGTAGCCGTAATTATGGAATAACAGTATCCCACAGCATGTTAAGATACAGATCTGTTGTATTGAAAAAGAGGCTTAATGACACCTTTACCAGAAATGCCCGCCTAAACTGTAATCCCTGGTTGATTCAATTGTTACACGGGGTTTTTTTGTTGAGTAATAGACATAGTTATGCCTATTAATAGCGCCTGAAAGTTTAAAATTCGCTTTGCCGAAGCAACCAATTTTTTGAGAGATGCCAACACCTTGTCGTTCTTTATTCAAAAGTATGTCACCGAATTCTAAATTGCGATCTGGATCATCCCCTAATAATATATATCATATCATCCCCTAATAAAGCTCTCTTCTTTTATTTTTTGGGCTTTAAGTAAATGCCAAAGTAACTAACGTTTCATTTTTTTGATTAGTAACACTGATTGGTTGATCACTCTTTAGCGCATTACAGATGAACCCAGTTTGATCAAATTTATCGCGTAGTCTGTAAATTGTTCGTCTAGTTCATGGAGGTGTATCAAATTCTCCAGCCCAATTATGTCGAATCTTTTCAGCATTCTCTATCTTTCAGTACAGTTTGATTATCCACTTCCGCTAATCGTTGGTTAAACTAGAAGCCTGAAAAAAATTATAAATATAAAATGCAAAACAAATGCAAAAATACTTAACATTAACAAACAGTAGTGAATAGGGCAGGTTTCATTAAATTATTAATAACATTTTCCCCAATTTTATTTATTGAATAATTCTGCCTTTATTACAGAATTATTTCATATTTTAGAGATATATCTGATTTTGATACCGAAAGTGGACTAGGATGTTTCTTATTTCTTCATAATCTAAAATTAGAAAATCATTGTAACACAATTCTAACGAAGATTTAGAATTTTTCTGAAAATATAATCTCTAATAGTAAGCAAAGATAAAAGCAAAATACAGGCCAGTGAAATGCGTTATTAGAGAGCTATCACAGGTGACTAACAGATCGTATAAAGAATGACCTAATTCACGAACAACTCAATATGAAATCACTATTGGAGCAGTTAAAGCTCGTCAATTAATGTGGTTCGGGCATATCATGAAAATGATTGATAAGAGAAAAGTTAAAACTATATGGAGAATGGAAAACAATAATAGTAATATAATACCTTAGAAAAGGTTGTACCAAATTTAACGAACACTCAATATTTTAGATCAATTCTTCTATTGGAACCGTTGCTTTGGTACACTAAACTTGAATTGATTTACCACTTAAACACCAAATCACTTTTTTTGAACTGCTCGACGCACGTTTCGCTAACCATGTTAGCATCATCAGGAGATGATTTAATCTTTCCTAGGTTCCAAAATTTTCTAGAGTTCAAAAAAAGTAAGTCATTTGGTGTTTAAGTGGTAAATCTCTTCAAGTTTGATGATTTAATCTAGGAAAGATTAAATCATCTCCTGATGATGCTAACATGGTTAGCGAAACTTCCGTCGAGCAGTTCAAAAAAGTGATTTGGTGTTTAAGTGGTAAATCTCAAGTGTGCTCTATATCTTGCAAAATATCGAAATTGTGACAGAAGTTTTAAATCTTGTTCACTTATAAAATATGTATTTGGCAATTAAGAGTACATATGTTTATTGCTATCAATTATGTTAATACACAGAATTTTCATTTTCCAAAGACAATTCTTTTTTCAATTTCTGTTGATCGTTTAAGTTGAAGCCTTTAAACTATATATGATTACTTCTACTTTCAAAACTGGGTCTACTTACGCCAATATTAAAATTCAGTGTCATTTTGCAAACTCAAGAGAAGAACTGCGCTCTTTGCGTAGCCATCAGTGCACATTGTAAATCGTAACACGCATTATCTAAATGACAAATTTTAACTCTCTCCTTAGAAAGTTCTTCTTAATTCATAACCGCATAATACCTGATAATTCCCTATTAGGGCACTATTAGGGCCTATTAGGGCACAAGCACTTCGTTTGACCAGTGGTGGACGCTTCATAACACCAGTTGGTGTTATGAAGTGTTTGTTTGCGTATTTGTCGTATGCGGCCACAATACCGTCAACAAGACAACTGGCGCTTGTAGCACGATAAAGTGCCGTCGCATCGCTCGACGCTCATCACTGATTTTTTTACCCAAAATGGTATTTTAACCATTAATCATTCACCACATTCGCCTGATTTGGCTTCCTGCGACTTCTTCGAAAAACTTCATTTGACGATGAAAGGACAGCGTTATGTCGTCTTTAAAGCCATTCAAAAGGTATTGGTCACCATTCCACTTTTCTATATTTGGCCTATTTTTGGCCGAGCTCAAAAATTCATTCGTCAACCTAATTGACCGTCCAAACGTTGTATTGACGCGCAAGGTATTATTTTGAATAAAAATAATGCGAATTGCTAATTCTACTGAATTAAACCAATTATCCAGGGTAATATTTCTATTTCTTCCTTTTGGTTAACTCTTTCACCTAATGAGAAGCTAATGATTCACCACCGATTGGTGTATCTTTGCCTAAGTATGGCCTTGCATCACTCATGTATTTGGTACTCGCAAGAGTCGCAAACCATGACAATGTTGATCTCATATTTCGCGGACTTGTTAGGAGTATACACTCTAAAACCGCATTGTCCGCGAAACCAAAAGAGCTGTTCGTCATTGATAAGATACGATGTTGATCGGCAATAGTTATATTGGCAAATAGTTATAAAAATGTTCCATATTTTACGAACAGGTGCAAATGGATCAGTAAGTCTGCTTTCGGCTCTGAAAACGATAGAAAGGGAAGGATTTTTTTATAGTTATAAATTAGTAAATTTATTTGTTTGCCAACCTAGTTTGTTTGTCATCAAACCTTAGTGACTCTAAAAGGAACATGAAGCGTGTGCAACTCATGAAAGCTCTATTGTATGAACTTGACAAAGTTTCAATCAAGTTTCAATCAAAGTTTCAATCAAACAGCATACTAGCATTCAGGTGATTATTTTTGATGTCTCAGATATTATCAGATATTCAGTCAGATATCAGATTGTCAGATATCATCAGATATTGTCGAGTCTTGGCTTTTATATTTCTTCGACTTGCGCTGACTTTCTTGGTTTCACTATCATATCTAAAATTGAGTCATTGATAAAACAACGGAAAATATCCACAGGATTGAGAAGATCTTTAGCACGTCCTTTGGTACCAGGAATAAAGTAAATTATATTTCTTGCAGATATTTGGATGGATTCGATTGGATTTTGCACTCTTTTAGAAATTGTTGCTAGTGGTATATAATCCTCATCTTAATAATGAGGTGCCGTCGTTATTATTCATAATTATTGTTTGACAACAGATAAACTTACGTTAATACCAGCCTATTGTCAAATTGACTGTGCCTACTCCATGAACGACATAAATCATTTTCACAATTCTTTTTGCATCGGTGTGCAGAAGAGTAGTGGGGAGGAAGCTACTCAAGGTCATAGGAAGCGCGGTTAAATAGGACTGTTTGTTTATGTTTATTCCATATAACAAAAAAGTATATTTTGAAACAATATGCAATATAAATATCAGTAACATTTTACATTATATGTCATATCAAACTTTTGGACAAAGCTTTTTAAAACAATCGAATTCAACAATACGGTCCTGTTTTGCTATCTCCATTGTCTCCGCAGATGAATGAGCCATTAGATCTGGACGATGCTCGTCGTCGACCCACAGTCGACGTTTGTCTACGTTAAAATTGCGTTAAACGAAAGAATTTTTGGTCAGGATTCGACGAATTTTTAATTGGCCGACTGTCTGACGTTAATAGTGCGGCAAATGTGGACGTTTTACTGTCTATTCTCTCTGACTTAATAGAAAAAGGAGAACGTTTCGATGAGGAAACGCTAAGAAATGAGGAAGCGAAGATTTGTTCTATGGTTAATTAGTGATTTTTGTTTTGTGTGAGATGAGATTCCATCGGAAATAAAATGAGGAAAAGTATGTTGTTTTCTTAGCGTTGAAATCGCTTTATGATTTATTGTTAGTTCTTTTTTATTGTAGCTGGACTGTGGGACATGCGTTTAATTGCTAAACTTTCATTTTAAAACGTGAAGTACGCGATAGTAACTTGATGAATTATTCATGGTATTTCGCGTATTACCATTGCAATTTTTATATATTTTGTTAAAAAATATGTATTAGATATACAGTTTATTTCATTTATTAAAAAAAAAAGGAAAAAAACATTGTTTTTAACGGATTGAAAATGTTATGTTTGTCAATCTGTCATTTTGCAATTAAATTATTAACACAATTTTCGTAAATATATCCGTTCTAGTTAGCTGATTTTATTATAATATTAAATTATATTTTGAACTTACATAGTTTTTGATATTACTACCTACTCTTATAGACTCATATTACTACCTACTCTTATATGCTTTCGATATCGAAAACGCACTAGAAGTTTTGTTATTTGTACATCCTCTAACAATTACAAAATATCATAAAATATAATAATAATTAAATCATTCAGGAAATCTAAAACTAAAGAAAAGGGCTAAAGATAGCAATAATTTAGAAAAAAATTGTGTATTCAAATCTTAGATAAATAAACAAATTATATTATTTTCATGCAAAAATAGATATATTATATATGATATTATATATTTATAATTTATCTAAATATTTAAAGTCAACCAAAGTCGTCTGACGGATCATTTTTTTTTCTTCTCAATTAAAAGTTCTTCATAGCACGTTAATATTTTTTCCCCTGTTTTGTAACTGAAACGCGCTCTTCATGATCTTTATTGAAGCCTATGTTTTCTAAAATTTCTAAACCTTTTTTAATTGAACTGAAGGTTTCCGTCATGATTGCAACCGTAATTTCATCTTCAGATTGAACTGGGTCAAAAGAATCAGGTTATTCAATATTTTGCTCACATATTTCTATAAGCTCATCAACAGTTAGCTCCTGATTATGTGAATCTAGCAGTTCTTGTACGTCATCATCATCCACTTCTATATTTTATTGTCAAACAAGATCGACATCGTATTCAGTAACATGATCAATTCGATCAGGCTCTGGCGCTGATTCCGCCGGAGTTTCACTAGTGAAAAAAAAATGGCCAGCTCTTTCCAGACGTCATTTAAAGTTTTTTGTAAAATTTCATCTCAAAATTTTCCAGTGATGTTCACAGCATGTAAAACATTAAATTGTTTCCAAAAGTCTCTAACAGAGAGCTCATTGTTTCGCCTCATAGCTTTATGGAGATATGCAAATGAGAGTCTCGTGTAATAAGATTTAAATGTTTTGATGACAACCTTGTCCATCGGTTGAAGTAAGCTGGTTCAATTTGGTGGCAAAAATTCAGCCTTCACACGTGAATCGAAATTAGTTAGAGTAGCAGGAGGATGGCCTGGTGCATTGTCGGATAATAGCATCACCTTAAATGGGATTTTTTTTAATTGGCAATAACGTTTGACTTTGGGTATAAAGTGAGGACCAAACCAATCCTCAAAAAGGGAGGCTGTCACAAAAACTTTAGGATTTGACTTCCAAATCATGGCCAACCCGGCTTTAGATTTATTTTTAAGCTCTTGGATTTTCCGAACGATTAAGTAAGAGAGGGTTTAACTTAGAATCACCAGCCGCATTCCCGCCAATTTTCACTGTCAATCGATCTTTGGAGGCCTTAAAAGCTGGCAAAGTATTTTCTATACGCGCTACAAAAGTTCTTTTAGGTATCTTCGTCCAGAACAATCCAGTTTGAATACGTTGAATACAGTTTGGCTGCTAGACTCATCTTTTTCTATCATAGCCTTGAGTTTCTATGGATAGAGAGACGCAGCCTCTTTATCAGCATTTGCCGCATCTCCACTTTCCGTGATGCTATGCCAGTTACAGCGACTTTTGAATCGGCTGAACCACCCCTTACTAGCTTTAAAGATTTTATCTTTGGCTTAGCTTGAGAGCATACCGTGTTCTGATCAACATGAAACTTTTTCACTCTTACTTCATTGCCACACAATAATTTCGCAAAGAATGAGCAGTTTTCACAGCTTCGAGAATGTTTTCTTTATTTTTTATAATTGTTCTGACTGTAGATTCTTGTAGATCAAACTTTTTTGCCAATTTACAAACTTTCAGTTTTGTATCATGTTAAATCCTTGTTAATGTTTAACTTAGAATTCCGAATTTTTGGACTTGACATTTGGACAAAAGTCCTATCTAGTATGCCTTGATTTTGACAGGATTTTAAACAATGTTGATATTGTGTCAAACCAGGATCAGCTCACAAATTCGTGAGCTATCCACTTTCAATTTTAGTGGTTTTGTTAATTTTTTCAAGTACAGTTTATAATGGAGAATAATAAAGAATATTCCAATACTGATTTGTCAATACGAATTGTCAGACAAACATGCATATGATTTAACAAAGATAACCGGACCTACCAACAATGACTTCCGGAAAATGCGCAAGAATCGAAGCTCGGATTTTGGCAACAGGGAGTGTAAGAACAACACAAAATCACCCTAAAGTCCGTAATATATAATAAAGATAACGAGATGAATGTGTTGGCTTATTTTCAAGCTTATCCACGGAGTTCTCCAACTCCAACAGCAGCACTGGATTTGGGTATTTCAAGAGCACCAGTCCACAGAATATTAAGAAAAAATAAAATGCTTCCCTTTTCTGGGATAATTGTGCACGGATTACGTCTTGGTGATGAGAAAAGACAATCCACATGTTATAAGGAAACATAATCACTAGGAACATATAGGTTATAAGGAACATATAGGGATAAGGAAACATAATCACTGTTTTTTTGTTTAATTATGGATAATACAGTAGCATATCAAGTGTACGATGAAAATTTGAATGGGGCTAGATATCTGGAAATATTCAGAAGGTTTGTTAGTGATTTCCTAAATGTTCTACCTCCACGTGATAGAGCAAACAGTTGTCAGCTGGATGGTGCTCCAGCACATTTTACTATAGTTGTACACCACCTTGATGTTCGAGGATCGGTGGATTGGCCCACAGGGACCCTGGAACTGGCCACCCAGATCACCCGATTTGACGCTCTTGGATTTTCACCTCTGGGGCCGTATAAAAGAACTAGTGTACTCTAGGCCTGTACAAACTGAGAGGAATTATTGAACCACGATGCGTTCACTAATCTAAGTCCAGACAACATGCGGAGGTCTGTTTAGCAAGGAGTGTATGACAGAGTTATCCAGTATTTGAACCAAAATTGGGGTCATATAGAACAATTATTGTAATTTTACATTTACTTATTATTTATTGTAATTATGTTCCAATTTTTTAATATTTTTCATTTGTTATTACGTTCTAAATTTTGTTATATTCCTGTTTTATGTTCATGTTCTAATTAAAGAGAATTTCTGTAGTTTCAGTCATGTTCATTTTATTTCGAAAAACAAACGATAGCGATGTATCGGTTTCTGGCAAACATATCATAGTGAAACTTATAACAAATCGATGCAGAATCAAAATCCAATGCAAAATATTTTAAAATGAAATGTGAAAAGAATCTCAAAAAAGCCGAAGACCAAAAATTCAGAATTCTAAGTTTTTCTAACCACAAAAACTTCTAAAGAACGTCTACCGAATACATATATATATATATATATATATATATATATATATATATATATATATATATATATATATATATATATATATTTGTATGTGTGTGTGTGCAATTTTGACAACAACATTATAATTTTTGTATTAATACATTGTATGATTAAAGAGAAGTGGCAACTATTCAATTGAATAAAATAATTATTTTATGTAATCAAAAACCGAATCAGTAGAATGAAATGTCAATCATTGGAAAAATCATCACAAGAATGATTTGAATGATGTATCAAAGGGATTAAGGAGGACACTCTCCCAAAAATGTCAAAACACAAAGAACTACAAGGAAGAAGATTTGTAAAGAAGACCACCGAAAAGGTAGACACAATGTTATCAATCCCCGTCAATAGAAATAAAGCTATGAATGAAACTATTGTTTACAATTAAAGAACATTATTTATTATATTATTAAACGTCAGTACCTTAATTATTATTAACGTTTTATTCAGTAATCTTTTGCGTTCTTTCTGTTATTTTCATGATTCCACCAATTTTTTACCACAAACATCTTTCCCAGTGTCATCTAAAGTAAAATTTTAACATGGCTAAAAGTTTTACAATCAACGAAATAAATAAACAATATAGCAAAACCAAATTTAGTGTTATTCACAATTTGGTCTAACACTTCGATAATTAAAATTCGATATTGGCGCCATAAAATCAAGAGAGAAATAATTGCTTTGATACAGTTTGTGGTTTTGTACAAAAATAATCCTCTTCGGTAACGAAACCTTTTTTTACTTTTCTTCAAGATTAATTTTTTGTTATTGTTTTAGGTGTGTTCGTGGTAAAGTTTGCATTACTTGTAGAATTTTTGGGCTTAATTAATCATAAAATAAATAAATAAAAACCAACAAATATTCTTTATACTACTAATTTTTATAGTTATAAATTAAAATAATCATATTCAATTTCATAGACTTTATATTTTATGAAGAGCTATTCAATAATTTAATGTGATAAAGGAATAAAGTACTCATAATATGTAAGAGCAACACTACTTATTGAAAAAATTTATAATATTCTACATATATTGTATAGATATTTGATTAACATCTATTAAATAAATAAAATCCTATTTTCCATTTAATCTTTATGTAACTACTAAAACATTTGTGTACAAAACTTATTGGAAATAAAATAATAATATCCATAAAAAAGTTTTAACCAAAAATCGAAATGGTGACCTGTTTCATGAAAATTGAAAATGTATTGCCACCTATTTAAATAGCATGCAACTTATGCGTTGTGCCTCTGTTTGTTTCAAACACGGTAATATAACAAAATGTATTGTTTATAATATTCAGACTGCATGCCTAATAATTGTATATATTTTATAAAATGTAATACCGAATCTTTCAAATGGTTTCTATATATAAAGAAAACGTCCGTAAGTTGGAACAGGTTTTGTTTTTTGATGATAGGATTCGACTACATAATTTTTTTTCGTTGGAAAGATATTGTTCTTGGCTATACTTTTTGAAAATTATTTCGTAGCTTCAAAATTAAAAAAGTTATTGTCAATTTTTTGGTCAAAAAAATTGTGGTGCGTAGGTAGGGACAGTTGTAGAAATGCACAAAAGGATTCAAAAAGCCAAATAATAACTATACATTTATAGTCGATTTATTTATTTAAAAGGCCCTGAAAAAACAGAATAAAGAAAATCATATATATGTAGTCTTTGTCAGAGTCGCAATTTTGGCAGGTCACATTTACACACTTCATAGGAAATGGTCGCAGGCACCTGTTATATTCAACGGAATTGTTGCGAGTTAATTTGGCTGGCAAATTTATCATGCAAATCATACAAAAATCAACATCCGACGACGACGATGACTTTCGCACTGATTTGGCTTCGTCTTTTGGCTGACGTTTCTTGTGTTGATTGTCGTCGCTTCTTTGCATTGTTTTCCTTCATCTTTCGCTTTCCTTTGAGCCTGGCAACATTTTCTGGTGGACTGAGAATGGTGCTTTTCAATGGCTTACGCCCGCAGTCGGACTTTTTCAAAAGTATTGCTGATCTAACTAGTCCAACTCTAGCCAAACTGAGGAAAGTCTTGACGAACGTGACAGTGATTGTTATGTTGCATTTAATGTTGATGACTCTTTACTTTCATGTACATCAACATCCATTCAAATAATGCGCCGCTGCCCTTCTTCGTTCAAATTATTCTGAATTGTAGTAGCATTTGCATTTTGATTAGTTATTTCGGCCTGAACGAAATCCGATTTAAAGAAAACATTTTGATTGAATGGAATGATATCTGTTTTGGAAAAGCCAGACTTAATGTTCTTTGGAGTCGAGGCTAAATCCAGAGTTTTGCATGCCTTTCCAACATTAGATTTTTGCCAACCACTACATTCGGTCTTATGTTATACCTTGAACCATAAACTGAAACATCCACTGGTTGCATTTTGTGATGAGGTGGAAAAGAAAGCTTATGAACGCCGTTTTCCAATGCCAAGTCAATTGTTTCATTAGATAAGTAAGACGTATTATTAATAGGCCGAAGCAGTGTCGGTTTATCTGTCGATGAGTGGCATTCTTGCTGCTCTTTCCAGCCAGATTCATTGCAGGCGGCAACACTTCCTGATGAGACATTATCCATGAAACAGCTTTGCATATTCTTTCTCGAGAAAATAAAGACAGGCGACAAACTTTTCTACAGTTTTACTTTTCAAAGGGTGACTCTCTGTCACTCTTACTTTTCCACATCTGCCTGATCACATTATCAAAAATGAGTACTAATAGAAATGAAGAGATCCTACTACAAGCAGTCAGAAGGAAGGCACTCTGAAAGTGGAAGGAGCAAAGGCGACATACAGAAGAGAGCAGCTGGACAAGCGGATAAACACCTGGACAGAAAAGCAACTGCATGGCCACTATTTACGAATAATCAAAGGAAAATGTAACAAAGAGTTGGCCTAAAAGTGGCTGCGGAGAGGCAATTACAAAAGAAATTGAAAGTATAATAATTTAAAAGGCAACTATATAAAGATCTTTAAAAAGATTTAGCAAATTATTTTAGAGTAAATTAATTTTTGTATATTTCTTTGGCAGCCTAGTAGGACAATATACTTAGTTCAAAGACCGTAATTTTTTTTCGACTAGAGGCTTTACAGGACCGCAATATTACATCATCGCAAATAGCAAATCGGCTGTGTATCACATATCAAGTGGTAATTAGTAATCAAATCATCAGGAATGGACTCCATGAATAGGTTATCCTATGATTAGGTAATCCTCCATGATTAGGTTATCCAGAGGAAATCCTGTCAATAGATTTCAGATGGCCGAAGAAGACGCAAACATGCATAGTTTCACCTGGGTCCCTGTTTTGTTATCTGATGAGCCTCGATTGAAACTGGCTCCAGATTCATATAGGACAAGAATGTGGGAACAATAGTTCAGAAATTTCACAGGCAACATGCTGGAATTATAATGGTTTGAATTAGTATTACCATTCGTATCGTGATATCATTATTCAGTCATTTGTGGCTGGTCCCTAATTTTGACTAAAGTATGACAATGTGTGTTCTCAAACGATTGGGATGATACGTGCATATCTCGTAATAACTGAATGAAATGAAATAGAAAAGAATAACCGAGGAGGTCGTTCATTACTCTAAAAAAACACCAGTTTTTGAACTTATTCTCTTATTTTGAATATTCTCTGTTAAAATTGATGTTTTTTGGAAATTTTATAAAACTTGTATGTGGTGTTTTTTGTTAAATTCTATACTTTAATAAAACAGTATTTCTGATAAAATTTGGAAATAATAAGCAAATATTTATTTGCAGTTAATGTTCTCTTTTTTCGTCACTTAGATTATTTTAATGTTTGTATTTAAATTACACTGAATAATTTATCACTACCTGCTAACTGTTTTGAGCAGTATGATAATCTTGCACGAATATTATATTGTGATTTATTCCATGTAAATGTATATGGAAAGTAATCATCGATACGTTTTATATAATCAAATTATGTATCCATATAATTTACTACATTGATGATATAATGGCCTAAAGCAAAAATAAACTAAATATTTTTCAATTTCTTTAATAATTAGAATATATACTATTTTCAGTTACGAAATAAAAGTAATCGCGTTTATTCCGGAAGTTATACTAATATTTTCAATTAATTGGCACATTCAGATATTTTACCCTCTTCAGTATGTAACTGTGGGAAATAAACGTTACCATTATGAAAATATCGACATTACACGGTATCTTCCCTGCAGTCAACTCATCGGGGCATTATACAACACTTTCCACCTGATATAATCTCATAGAAAGTGGGTTCAGCGGCTGCTGCAACTGAGAAAAATCTGGGCGGCATGCGGCCGCCGACCATTCATGGATTAATTCGACGACATTCCACAGGAGGAGACGCGCGGCATGAGGAGGAGGAAGGGAAGAGGACGGCTAGACGACTCATTCCAGTTTACCGAGAACGAAGATTACTTTGCTTTCAGGGACCGTCCATTTTCCTATTAATTGCTTTCGATGGGTTACAGGGTGTGGCTGAAAAAAATTGTCTACGAATATTTACACGTTACCTACACAATGGTTCATGAGACGACTAAGTGATAAGTTAGCTAACTTACACTCGAAAATAACTTGAGAAATTCAATGTACGCTAACACGTTTTACATTATTGAAGTTAATACGACGTTAAACCGGCAGAATGAGACGAAGACCCAACCAGCATTGTCTTCACTAATAACGAATCAATAATATATTGGATAACTGACGAACGTCCAATTCAAGAGTATAACAATATTTAATTTTTGCTTTAAGGTTCCGCGTGAGTAAAACCACGGACTGCTTAATTTGAAAGAACAAAGTTGACGAATGCGAACCAAAAAATCACATGTAGAGATATAACAAAATCGTTGTAACAACCGATTTTGCAATATAGTCAATTACCGATATCTCCAATAAAGCACTTTTCACAGCTATTTACGAGGCATATTAATTCCTTCGCAAATCTAGGCAAAGCTAACAAAAAAAAATAATTATATTAATGATTATGTTTTTAGCATATTGAAACGTGACGAGAGATTGGGGAAGAAAGAAGCAGAACTAAGTCTTCGTGATATAAGAAGTCGAGTCGACACTGCTACTTCGGAACTTCTTTTCTTGAATTCTCTCTTGTCTCGGTATTGCCATATCAATCAGCAAAATCTATGGTCGATCGTCTTGTTCGTCTGCAGGCGAAAATCCCAGAGTATTTTAACTTCTTTACTTTGACTATTTTTTTCTGATCCGTGCTCATAAAAGTTTTCTTTTGTGAGCACAGTGAGCAAGTTACAGTTGTAATACCAAACTTCCAGGCCAATGACCAGTGAATTATTCGTGCGACATTATCATGCCGTGTCTTGTACTGAGTATGTGCAATGATCGAGCACTCGCATATCAGATGTTGCACAGTCTTCCCTCTGTTGTTACACGGATGGTACTTACTGTTATCCTGAATCCCTTGGTTTATGGCTTTTAAATAGTGTCCATGCAGTTGATTTTCGGCCCAGGCTTTTATTCGCTTGTCCAGCTAACTTCTTCTATATGCCGCCCTTGCTCCCTCCACCTTCAAAGTGCCTTCCTGCCTAATTGTTAGCAGCAATCTTTCTGCATCCCTATTAATGTACTCCTTCAGGCTGTTTTTCTCTTTTTCAACTATTTGTTGTTGGATTTGCAGTAAAGCCCGCCCACCCTCCTTCTCGACAGGTAAAGTCTATCGATGTTGCTTTTAGAATGGTGGCAGTGGTGCATTGTTAAAAGTTTCCATGTTTTCTTATCCAAGTGGTCCAGTTCGGCTTTGATCCAATCGATTATGCCCGCTGGGTATCGTACTAGTGGCACAGCCCATGTGTTAATTGATCTAATTGAGTTGCTAGCGTTTAGCTTTGATTTGAGGATTTTTTAAACTCTCTTGATGCATAATCTTCTTAGTGCTTCTTTTACTTTGGCATTGAACACAGTGCCACGAAGATTTCGAGCTATTTATACCCCTCACATTGCGTTAGCGCTTTTATTGTCACACCACTGTTCATTTCTACTTCCATTTCCTGTATTTTTCCTCTTTTTACAGTTAGTGAGGCACATTTTTCGAAGCCGAATTGCATTTGGATGTCTTCACAAAAAAGTTCGGGCTGTATTGAGCAGCGATTTCAGTTATGAAGGACTTCTTGAGTACAATGTTCACGGATGGTGGATAATGTTTCTAAATCATTTCGGGTGTCAATCCGTTGATTCTGTGAAGAGTCACGACGTTTCGCCAAAATCGCATTTGGCATTTTCAAGTGTTATCCGCTTCGACTGAAGAGTCCAACTGACGTGCACGGGTCGTTGTGCTCGCTTTTATAGCCGGCCGGTGACTGCGCAGATTATATCAGGGTAGTTCGGGACTATTTGCGGCGCTCGGCAATGCCGTTGGGCGTCCGTTTATTGATTTTTCCACCTCGCCGCCACGTTGCCGCGTTTCTTCTTTTTTCAGAAGGGATTTCCATACTTTTGGAATGTTGTGAGCGTCGTTTCGCGTATTTAGCTCACCTCTTTCTTCTATTTCAAGGGCTTCTCTGATTGTTCGAAGCTTGTAGTTTTCAATATGCGCTATTTCTTTGGCTCCCTTCAAAACTGATTTTATGTCCTGTTTGTAGATGGTGCTGGAACAGAACGGAAGTGGTTTATTTGTTTTTTAAGTAATTTTTAACTTCTTGTATTCTGGTCGATATTCGTCTCTTTGTTTGTCCTATGTATGCTCTGTTGCAGTCGGAACAAGATATACTATATACCCCATGATTTTCCAGTCTAACTTTGTCCTTGTGGTTTTTTAGGATGTTTACAACAGTTTTGTGTGGCTTGTAGGCTGTTCTGATCTTGTTTCCTTAGTAGTCTGTCTATCCTATCTGTGATTCCTTTTACGTACGGTAGCAGGACCTTTGGTGTATTTGGTTCATGATCCTCTATTTTCTTCGTGTTTGGGTTTCCTGACGGTGAATGGCTTTCCTGATACAATTTTCTGACTATCCATTTTGTCTAAGGGGTGCGAAAATGTTTGGCTTCGTGTATCTGATAGTGTCAGTCGGAAGGATCTAAAAATCAAGGTGTTCGATACTCCTTGGATTTGAGAAGGATGATGATGGGATTTAGCATTGAGGTATCGATCGGTGTGAGTTGGTTTCCTATACACTGTGTATTCGAGTGTTCCAGAGAGTTTCCTTTTGATGAGGAGATCTAAAAATGGCAGTTTTCTATCCTGTTCGACTTCCACAGTGAAGTGTATTCTGGGGTGGATTTCGTTTAACTGGGTTAGGAAGTTGTTTAGAAGTTCGTTTCCGTGAGGCCATATTATAAAGATATCATCTATCTGCTGGCTGGCTGGCGATCTGCTGGTTGAAGTGTATCGGAGAGTTCCCCTACAAATGGTGGAAAGTCTTCGTTCATCGAAATTAGGTCCAGGGCCTCGTCTATGGGGATACTTGGATTCAGTGAGACAATGTCCGGACTTCCAATATGTCTGTATCCTCTAGTTGGAAATGTTTTAGCACTTGGAGACGCTCAAGCCTAACGCAGCCTCCATTAGTCGTTCCTTCATCCGCTCTCCAAGCGTTAGGGCATAAAAATTTAATTCAATGAAACAATTAATCTTGTTTTTTTTATGGTGTGAAAAATCAGTTCTAGTAATTTCAACTTTGACATTAAACGACATTTTATTTTCATTCATTTTAAATTACATTTTATTTTCAACTAATACCTTTAGAAGACAATGTAACAAAAAGTGAATTTTCCTTACAACTGGTGGCGTTGCCAATTGTTAGGGACAAATAAACATATATTTTCCGCGAAAATTGTTGTATTTTTTATATGTTTTAAGGAAACTTTTTGTTCAAAATTCACTAATTAAATGAAAAGTCCCGCCTCAGATGAGAAGAGGACACATCCTACAATAGTTTATCTTCAATCTTGCATCAACTGATGTTATTCTCACATACCACTTACCTTTCAAACCATACAAGCAAGATTTACTTTCCGCGCTGAAATGCACTGTATTTAAATTTCCTTTAGTTCAACAAAGATCTGATTTGGTAAATTCAGTACGAACTGTGGTGGGGCTAAGAGGTTGGCATCTCCTGTAATCTGGCGAATCGAAGATCGAAGTGCAGCATTGCTTGGTGCGATTAGTACTTGGATGGGTGACCATCCGATGAAAAACCAGGCTTGCGTACTGTATTTCAACAAGCAAGAGTGTAAAATCCGACTACAAATTTCCGCTTCGTCGCGCCAGTTCGAGACTGGGTAAGACTGGATATCTTTTGAGAGGTATTCTACTTTAGTCACTCACCTGTCGATAGGCTTCTCTATAGATTATGGTTAAGCACAAAATCAAGGGTTGTTAGCCTAAGAGGGGTGCTAATCGGGATAATCGAAGGATGATGGCCGCGGTTCTTAGTTGGTGATACGCCTCTAACCCTAAAACCACTGAACTTTTGAACTGCAGTATTTTTTTTGGTAACAGCGGATTATTAATTAAAAGGCATCAATACGATATTTGTCGTAAAAGTTCTCGACATGACATAGAGATGATGTAAATATATCTAAATGATAGTTGTCAGGTATGATTCGTTAGAAATTTGAAATGTGTGGGTTTAGTTGCTTCTTATAAAGTAATTTTCTTCGCAGTATTTAAGCCCGAGGAACATAGAAAAAAATGAGATTTCGCTTTACAAGATTATTTAACTTGATAGTAGAATGGTAGGAAGATGGTCGAAAACTGGGCTGTTAAATTTTTTACAAGGGTTGCGATTTATGTATCTGAAATTGGTATCTGGAACAATGGTGTTGCTAAGCGCCATCTGACATATACATTCTAAAATTTGACATTGTTGACTGTATACGTATTCAGAAACGTTTTGTCATACGGACGCTATTTGTGTTGTTTAATGATTTTTCATCTCAGTCAAAAAATTGAATTAACACGTGAGACTTTTCGAGTGGTGATTTACTACCACTTTCGACCTGGATTTCTCAACAATAGTTCATCGATTTACTCACTTTAACTTTTGGTGATGAAGCATCATCTAAAACCACTGTACTAGACTATGTTCGCGGAGCGGAAATAATAAAACAAGTTTATAGTTGAAAAAATGCCTTTATTCTTCGGTATATTCTCTCTTAAGCTCAATACATTTTTTTCGAGCGGTTCTCCAATTCATTTATTCCATCTCTGAAGTGATTTTCTGAAAGTCTTTAAAAATACTCATCCATGGCGGCTATAACTTCTTCATTTGATGAAAAACGCTTGCCACGTACGAATTTTTTGAGGTTTGAAAACAGATGAATGTCAGAGCGGGTCAGATCAAGTGCACATGGTGGATGCCCCAACAATTCGTAGTGTAACTCCTTCAATTTGGCCATTACAAAACACATCTGTGAGCCGGTGCATTGTATTGATAAAACATTATTTTTCTTCGCCAAACCTGGTGTTTTCTCACGAATTTTTACATCCAATTGATCAAAAAGGTTTGAGTAATACAGTCCTGTTATTGTTTTATTAGTTTGAAGGTAATCAATTATCAAAATACTTTTTGCATCCCAAAAAATTGATGTCATAACCTTTTTGATCGATTTTGACTAGTTTGGCTGCTTTGAAGCTAAACAACCGGGATCAGTCCACTCTGAGGTTTGTTGTCGCAGTTCAGGATTATAGTGGTAAACCCAAGTCTCATACCTTGAAACTCACCTGCCCACTTACAAACCATTGTTTTTGATGCAACAGAGTTCCCTAATACATTTACCGTTTCACTATGAATTTCCATTGCCTTTAAACCTTTTTTACAAAGAATTTAATAACTACACGATTTTTAGTATTTTTAAAAAATAACACTGATATGTTTACTTTAAGCTGCTGTTTTTATACGAATAAATGGACAGATTGACTTGAAACTTCACATATATTCATATGAAGGATTAAACTTCAAAATATAGCAGATGGATTATATAGTTCTTTTACTGCTCTATAGGTGTCGCTCTTCGAACTTTTCGATTCCGCATAATTTGAAAATCGCTCAAAAAAGGCTTGTGTCGATTGGTGCAAAGAAATCTCCAAACAATACAATCGGGGTACGTCAAAAGCCGTGTATAACATCTATATAGGTGACGAATCTTGGATCTATGCGTATGAGCCCGAAAGTAAACTAGCAGTCGACTATATGAGTCTTTTAAAATGATCCAAATCCAACAAAAGTTGTTCGCGCAAGAAGTACTTCGAAGCCTGTTTTTTTGGGATAAATGAGCATGTGGCTACAGTGCTACTAGAGAATCGTAGAACGGTCTATTTCTGAATGGTACACAACCATTTGTTTGCCAAAAGTCTTTGAAGAAATTAGAAAAACAACCAGTGACGCGGGATCATGATAACGCGAGCTCTTACACATCGGACCAATATTTCACCGGTCAAAACATCGAATTGAGGGGTCATCTGCCATACAATTCTGACTTGGCACCCAATAATGTCTCCGTGAAGAATAAACTACGTGGTCAACGATATTCAACGCCAGAAGAAGCCGTTGATGCGTTCAAAATGCATGTTTTGGAGATACCTCAATCGGAATGGAGAAAGTGCTATGAAAATTGGTTGCTTCAAATCTATGCAAAAGTATATAGATCATTGCGGAGAATATTTTGAAAAACAATAAAATTATTTTCAATTATATACATTTTTTTTTATTATTTATAGTTTTTATTTATTATTCCTGGTACATAAATAGCAAACCCTCCTAAGCTTATTTAAATGCGATTCTACTGAATTTCTTCAACGTTTTATAACAATAGATGAGAAGAAGCATTGACCATTACACTCCTGTGTTGAAGCAGCATATGCAAACTACCAGATATTGCTCCATAAAATGCACCATTTAATTCATATTCAGTCTAAACGCACATATCTGGCCAAAAAGAAAGTACTTATTCACCATAATAACTTAACAGGTTATTATTGGAAAACGCCATCACTTATGCTTCAAAGTGTTTCCACATCCGTCGTATTCGACGGATTTTTTCTCATCATTTTCCCATATCTGAATAGATAGCTCGCTGGACGATATTTCTAACCTACGATGCTGCAATGCGTTTTCATCCAGAATAAAAAGTAAAAAAGAAAAATTTCACATTCTTAAATGTATTAGTTTTGTATTTTAAGAAAAATATAATATATAATATTCAATCAATTGAATACATATTTTTTACATTATATAGTACTAAAAAAACCCTTGAGGAATTAGATTCAAAATACTTAAAATTACATAATTTTTTTATACACTTAACGAATACCAACAATTGAAAAACGATCAAGACAGGAAAAAAACTCACATTGTGCGAATAAATAACGTTCATTTATATAGTTTTCAATGACGCAACTAGAAATTAAAAACGCTTATGCAACTTTTACTTTTGCAGTTTTAACACGGCACATATCCAGAAAATTATACAAAAGTAACGACTTAATCATTGCGAGACGTACAAGAGTGGATTTATGTAATTTATTTGTTTTTTTTTTCAATCGATGGGTTTAGTCAGACGTGGGTTTGTTTTTATCGGCAATAAATAAATGTTTCCATATAGAGTAACATAATATATCTTTTTTTTTTTTAATTTCTTTTTATACAAACTTCTGTCTGAGAGCGATTTTTAAGATTATAATAACAAATAATGCAAGGACGTGCTTTGAAATAACCTATTTAAAAGATTTTTTTTCGAAAACATCAATTCTTATCTGAATAAAGTACATTTCTAGAAATATTTTGTGTTTCAAAATAAAATAAATTGTAATTATATGTCATAACATTGAAATGCAATTTTGAATATGTTTATGAAAAATATGATATAAAATGAATTGTTTTTTTGGGAATGAGTTGATACAGCTGTAATTGTTTCGAACGGCAATTATTATTTTGGATGTGGAATACGTTTTAAGATTTTTCACTCAAACAGTTTGAACATGAACACTAATACACTATGATAGCATGACGAAGCACGATAGTTACACAATAACTAACGTACCATAACTATTTTTTGACTTTATTTCATCTTTGAACCAGTAACTCTATTTATCTTCGGTGCCAAGATAAGTCTTGTCTTGATAAGGCCGGCAAGAGACCATGGACGATCAGATCTTCTCTTATCTCCAAGGCTCATGTCTCCTGCAACTTTTTGAACCAGAGCTGAATGACGTCAGTCTCTTTGAACAATTTCTAAAAATAATGTATTAAAATTGTCCTAATTTCGTGACTTATTTCACTTATTTTAATGTTTTTGTTAAAAATCGTCGACTAAATCACTTTAATACTGGAAAAAGATTGTTTATTTGTAGGAGCAAATATTGAGATCGCATTAAACATTTGCGGCATGACGTATAATCCTTTATTTATAAACAAAGTAAAAACCCAAATATTTTTGTTACACCCTAGTACTTGAATCACAAAAAATGCCTCACAAAACTCGCCACAAAAGACATTTCACATGTACTGTTATCGATAAGGTAAAATTTTAAGGGTATTATTAATTGATTTATTTTCTAAGTTAAATTTTAATCAGTGAGTTAAAAAAAAATAAAAAAACAATCAGCCCTAGTTGATTAAAAAACTTTAAAATATCGAATTCCTACATTACATAAAAATGGCTTGATCTTTGACGGCGAATTCTCTCAACTACCTTAAACCCCTGGCAGTATTTTACTTACAACTGATATAACAATATGAACATCTGAAGAGAAATAGAAATTCTAGTACCCATGAATTAGAAAATCAAATATAACATTGGCAATATAGTAATATGGACTAAATCTGGAATACAGGGTCAAAGGGAAAATATTTTCGCAAATTTAACAATCGAATGTTTCGGCATAAACTTTGTTTTCTACCAGAAAAAAAAATGAAAATGTATACATTACAGTCGTTTAATGTCAAAGTTGAAAGAAATTACAGCAATATTTCACACTGTAACACATTTTAAACGATTCATGTCATATTAAGAAACACATGATTAATTATTCCACCAGTCCACCATCCCATTTCTCGCGAAAAAAGCTTCGTCGATTTTGGGTCATAAACCATTCACAATATTTTTGCCTGTGTGAAAAATCAATTGCTAAAAGTGTTTGTACCCTTTGTACATAATAAGAGTAGAGGAATTACTCTTTTAGTGTTCTATGTACAATCCAATAGGATACTCCAACTTGTAACGCAACACTTCGAGTACTTCTGGTGGAATCTCCTTTTCAACAAGATGTAAAATTTGTTCTTCGATTTCAGAACCGATTTCTGGCTACCACCTACATTCATGAAGTTTGATAACCACACTACTCGTATCTAAAAGTCTTTAGGAAACTTGGACAAATATTTACCGAACTGGAAGTGACGTTTCGGGGTATCGTTGCCCGTAAATCAGAAGCATATCCTGATATTCGCCTACAAAATATATTTTTGATTTTAAATGGAACTTAAATGAATGCGCTAAAATATTAAAATAATATGTATGGCAATTATTTTTCTAACAATGTTATATTAATTTATTTGTAGTTCATTTCTTAAATAATGTCCGATTAAATTGTTTTTTTCATACTTTTGTTTAAAATTCTTGTCATAGCTTTTCGATTGGTGATTTAATAGCTTTTTTATTTTTTAATAACTAATTAGGCTTAACTAATAACTTAATAACTTTTAATAACGATAGGCTTTTGACCCTTGTTGTAACTGTGGACATTTTTTCTTTCAAAAGTACTTTTCCTGACACTTTGTACACACATTAACCAGTAGTTGTATAAAATACAGTTTAGTTTTGGTTAAACGTTTTCTTCCTCTTCTTCTTCTTATCTATTAACATGTATTTACCAGGTATGACTGTTAATAATTCTTCATTCTCCTTAAAAAAAACACGTTTAATTTGGGAGAAAGGAAAAAAAATGGTTTATTCAAAAAAATGCGTCATCACTAGCTGCATAAATTTCCCATCTCTTTGGTAATTTGTGGATGCCCTCCCGGAATAACCGTACATTTTTTGAAGTGATCCAGTAATCAAGCAATTTTTCGACTTCTCTTCATTTGTAGAAGTGTTTCATGGAATGAGCGTGAGACATTGCTGAAAACAAGCGGTAGTCTGAAAGGGCCAAATCTAGTGAGTACGGCGGGTAAGGCAAGAGTTCCCAGCCAAATTCAGAAATGGTGTATCTGATCGCTTTCGCTGTGTGTGATGGGGCGTTGTCGTGCTGCAAAATTATTTTTCTGTGTAGTGTAGCCAATACTAGCCGCTTTTCGTTCAATATACTGTTCAAATTAATCATTTGTTGACGATAGCGAATGATATTAACTCTTTCCCCTGTATTCAGAAACTGATGGTGCACGAAACTCTTCTGATCCCATCAAATACACAGCATTGTCTTCTTTCCAAAGCGATTCGGTCTTGCGTTCGATGTTGATAGTTGTCCTGGGTTAACCTATAATTTTTGCCTTTTGGGTTCTCGAAACATATCCATTTTTCATCTCCAGTCACGATCCGATGCAAGAAAAGTATTTCTTTCGTGTCATTCTTTTCGAAGAAAGTAAAACTTCGCACAATGTTTTTCGCTTTTCCTTCTGTTTGCCGTTTAGATGATGTGGTATCCATTTTTCTGCTTTCTGGATCTTTTCCATGGCATGCCGATGATCACAAATCATTGGGCGACCAACGTTTAACCTCTCTGCTATTTGTTGTATAGTTTGCACGTCTTTTTCCAACAATGCTTGCATTTCGGTATCTTCATTTTTTTTTCAGTTAACCTGGACGTTCTTGGTTATTCCAAGTCGAAATCACCACTTTAGAATCATCTAAACCAACACCCACAAACCTTCCACAAGTTGTAGCAACAAAATGGCATGAGATATTCGACTGTGAAGCGACCATTATTTCCAGCGCCATATCTTAAAAAATTAAGAATTATTAACGGCCACACCTGGTAGATTCCTCTATAATGTCCCACCGGTCTAATAGACTACTGTAGATGACGTTGGACACTCAACTTGATTGTTATGGCTTTTTTATTTTTGTCAGTCCATGGTAATGTTATTGGTAAGATTCATGGTTAAACGTCGATGTGCCATATTCTTCCCCAATATGTTTTAGCTATGACTTAGTTGGTGCTGGGGCTTAGTTGGGACTTAGTTGGTACCCTTTCCAGTTGACTAATCTTCAGAGTATTTTCTGTAGGATTCGACTGAGACTATTAGAGACTATTAGAGGCTGCATTTTTGAATCAAATCAGCGACTGTTGGCTGGTGAGTTATTTTTGAGTATTATTTATTCACATGATCTGAGGCAGGCAACGTATCTGAAATTCGTCAATATTATGCATACCCACTTTAAGCAGTTCCACAAAAAGCATTGGTATAGTCAGCGATATTGGGATAGATAGCGATATAATATATATATATATATATATATATATATATATATATATATATATATATATATATATATATATCCCAACAATATATATATATATATATATATATATATATATATATATATATATATATATATATATATATATCTCCAACAAGCTTCCAACTTTCTCGGTCCTGGGCTTTCCTCTGCCACTCGGGAGCTATATACTTTACGATTTCATCAGTCCATCGTGCTTTTGGTCTTCTTCGCGGATCTTTGCGATCAAGCGGTATCCATTCCAGGATTGTCCTGGTCCATCTGCCGTTTTATCGCCTGGCTATATGGCTTGCCTATCTCCATTTCAATTGCTTTACGCTTTCAATGATTTCACATACTTTCGTTTGTTCCCTGATCCATGCGCAGGTCTTTCTGTCTCGTCTAGTAATGCCAAGTATACATCTTTCCATTCCTTTCTGTACTACCCGAAGTTTTTGAATTAATTACGATGTGAGCGTCCAGGTTTCACTTCCATATGTCATAACGGGTAGGAAACACTGATCGAAGACTTTTCTTTTCAGGCAATGTGGAAGTGGAAGTCTGCTCTTAAACACCATGTTGAGTCTGTCAAACGTCTGCCAGACACATTTAACACGCCGTTCCACCTCCCGGGCGGTATCCCCCTCCTCTGAAATACTACGTCCAAGATAAATTAAGTAGTCCACAATCTTCAGCTAATTTATTGAACATAACCTGACTCTTTTTCAGGTTTGTTTTGAAGCCAAATGGTTTGCCAGCCCTTTGCAGCTCTTGTATGCGTCTTTGCAGCTCATCTGGCTCTTGTGAAAGGAAAACAATATCGTCTGCAAATCTAAGATGGTTTAAGTTTACACCGTTGATCTTTTACACCATCCTGTTCCCAATCCAGTTTACGAAATAGTTCTTCAAGGCCAGCCGAGAAAAGAATAGGCGATATTGCATCAACTATTGTAAACCTCGTTCGGATTAATTAATTTACATTTCATGAACATTAAGGTGAATTGTTGCTGTAGCTCCATCATATATATATATATATATATATATATATATATATATATATATATATATATATATATATATATATATATATATATATTCTCAAGTATGTCTGAACCCTTATATATTTAGAAAAAAATATTAATTATGAATTAAGCATGCCCTTATTGCGTTAATCGCAGTACCAGTTGAGGATATAAAAAATAATTCTCTTTCTATATATTACGTAAAAATGTCTATTTTACCAATAACAATTTCTAAGTATTTTCATGTTTTAGTCTGACAGTTCAGTAAAGACAAATTATATTCTTTATAAATTATGATTAAAAGTATAGGCTTTGAATATTTATAAGAAGCATACTAGTAAAAACGAAGCCACCTACAACGTTTAAAATATTTATTCATAAACTTCATTCAAATCCTATACATTTTGCACCGCCTATTGTGATTGTTTGAGTTTCTTTGAATTATGTTTTTTTCTGTCTAAAGTTTGTTCAGAATACTTAACAGGTAGTTATAAAAAATATTCTGAGTCTACAAATTTTTTTGTCCAATATATTGGAATTTATCAAACAACTTATATGGTAAATATTTATTTAAGTAGTAGCATAACCAGCAGTCATACCTTTGATCATTTCTTTAGCTGCTTTTCGAGCTCAACTGATAGCGACTTAAGACCAGAAATCGGCCTTGGGAGACGCTTGCTGACGTTTGGGGCCGTCTGAAGAAATGAGCAATTATTACTTTGAATATGGAAAAAATTGTCCTTGTTTTTGGAATATTTGTAATATATTGTTCACAAACCTACTTTCAACTTTTTATAATCAGCAGAAATCAAAATGGTTATTTATTTCATTTCTTGCTATTTATTTTTTTAATCATATAATTGAAAAGTTTTTTAAAATAGTCATTCTTCAAATGGTTTTTTTACGTCTTATACTACAGGTTACTAAACAGTGCATATTATTCTGATCATTCCTATGTATTTAAAAATGTAAATTTAAGCCAACACAATTTAGCAAAGCATGAATTGAAAACACAACATTGAAAAAACACATTCCAAAAAGTGTTAGCCATAAAATTTGTCGAATGCTACATAAAACATATTACAGGCAAATAATAATTTCAAATATTATATTTAAAAAAATATTTTCCGATTTTCATGTAAAAGACACACACCTTTGCTCCCGACATTTTTTTTCAAAATTCAAGGCTTTATTGTAAAAAACTGGTTATATATTTATGATTCAAAGTATTGTCCATCATTGGCCACTAGTTTCTTTCATCTTTCAGGCAGCATTCGAATCCCGCGTTGAAAAAACTGACCATCTTTTGAAGCGATCCACGAATCGATCCAATTTTTGACTTCTTCATAAAACCAGAAGTGCTGGTCAGCCAGGCTGTGTTCCATCGATCGAAACAGGTGATAGTCAGATGGAGCAACGTCTGGAGAATACGGCGGGTGGAGTAGAATTTCCCATTTCAACGTTTCCAAGTATGTTTTGACCACTTTTACACATAATACACTACACCAAATACAGAGGATATATATACAGACCTTGGAGCCGTGAATATTCGGTTGTGCAAACGTAGCCGCGAGGGTATATCCTCATGATTTTCGACGCTTGGGGTTATCATAATAAACCCATTTTTGTTCCCAATCACATTGCGATGCTGAAATCCCTTCCGTTTTTGCATTTCAAGCAACTGTTTATAAGCAAACAAACGGCGTTCATTATATTTCGATTTTAACTCGTATGGCACCCAATATCCTTGCCTCTAGGTCATTCCTAGGTCTGAGGCATTTTGAAATTGCTTGTTGAGCATACCTCCAGCAAATGACGAGAATTAGGTTCATAAACTGACATTTTTAATCGCGAATAACTTTATGATTTAACCACAAATCGATTAGAGGTGCTATGAGGTTATGTTTACAAGATGTTCAAAGGTATTGCATACCATCTATCATGTATTTATGTCGACAACTACTTACCGTTAACGCCATCTATAGGAAAACGGCGGGAGCAAAGTTGTATACCTTCTATTTAACAACATATTTGGCGTTTAAAAAACGGTATTCCATTATAAATAAAATAGTATGTCTAATTTTATATATTAGTTAACCTGAAAGTTGAATAGTTAGCCATTTTTAGTCAAAATAATATCACTCAAGAGTTCGTCTTTGACTGATTTAAAATTGGTTAACCTTTTGGTAAACCCTTAACGATACTTCTCGTCAACATCACCTTTGAAAATGTCCACCGACCAATAATTTCTCCGGGATATCAAGCGCAACATTTAATTGAATACATCTTTGGCGTAATGGTAGTTCAGTTTTCTTTTGAGCTTACCACCATATATACCATCGTTCCTAAATCTGGGGGTCGCATTCAGGAATATGGGGGGCTCGCAATATGTTCAAAAAATAAGACCCGTATACGAAACATCATTTTATCGAAGCATTTTTAATTCAAGAACAAGTGTTAGAAAATTAAATATTACTAGATAATAACCACATAATAAAATAAACTTAAATAAACTAATAGTCAAAGTTGTTTGAAATAATAATTTAATAAAAAAAAAAGGTAAAGTGTTAGGGTTAAAGGCGCATCAGTAACTAGACTATTTAGCGACTGGACCTACAGCTTAACGTTGGTTCCGAACCACGGTCATCAGCTTCCGACAAACCCAGGCCAGCACTCCCCTCGGGCTATAAACCCTTGGTTATGTGCCTACTCATAAGTCTATCAGGAAACCTACCGACTGGCGCGACACTTCTCAGAAGGCATCCGGCCTTACCCAGCCTTTAACTGGCATGACTGAGGGGTAATTCATTGTCGGATTTTACACTCTTGCCTAGAAACAATCACAAACATTTAGGAAGTAAACAGACAGAAGAAAGAAAGAAAAACAACCATCCGAGCGCTGGAATCGAACCAACCTACCGCTCCAGTGCGGTTTCGGCACAGCAGCGGTAGGCCGCTACTCTTACCGTCCGCACCAACGCGACCGGCAATAATTTAATGCGGCGGTTGATTTTGTTTTTCACTTAAAAGTTTTTCGATGCTTGGATCATCATTGCAAACACACATAAGCAAATTTCCAGTGATAATAGAGGATTTATATATTTGGTTTATAAAGCCACCATAGAAGAGAAGGGGATCAATGTTTTCAAAGCTTCTATTACAAGGCTTCCGTATTCGCTTCGTTGTGCAAGCCAAAACTCATCTAAATCTTGTGTTAAAAATGTTAGTTGTAACGTTTTGTCGCCGATATTTCAATAAGTTGATAGTGAATCTTAATAGGTAATTCAGCAGCTTCAACAACATTTTCATCAAATGGATTGAGAACCCATTTTTTCGACAAATCACTGTTGCTAGATGGAAAATATTCCAGTAACTGAATTTTTAATTTGCGCAAATGCGCTTTCATGCTCTCTAACAACCTATCAACAGAATTTTCTAAATCCATATTTTTTATAATATAATCCGTAGTTAAAGTAAATGCATCAAAATTGCGTTTTTCAAAGCATATAATCCAAATACCAAGCTTCTTCATGAATGCATTGACTTTGTTGTCTATCTTTAGTGAAATGTCTTTGTTACGGCCTTGTAAACTCGTATTCAAGTCTTTCACGTGTGAAAATATATCACTCAAGTAAGCCAAAAGTAATAAAATGTCTCCATCTTGTAAAAACTCTGAAAATGAGCTATTTTATGTATAAATAAGATTTTTAATTCATCTCGCAATTCAAAAAGTGTCGTTAGAAATTTTCCTCGCGACAACCACCTGACTTCAGTATGGAAAAGCAGTGAGTCGTATTTGGTACCTATTTCTTCGCAGAATGTGGAAAGCAATAAATGTGGAAATGTGGAAATGTGGAAAGCTTCCATATGTGCCATTCCAAAAATTGCACCAAGTTCGACACGTCTGTTGGCTCGTCAAACTGAATTCAACATTTTATTGAAGTATTTTTAATTTAAAGACAAGTGTTAGAATATTAAATATATATTAATTAATAATAGCAAAACAACTCACTTCATTTAACCTTTTCAATTATTTGATCGTGAATATTATTGGCCATTTCATTAATACGTCTCGATATTGTGTCATATATTTTTCTGTGGGTTTCGGTCAATTGTAATAATAATAATTATTTTTTAATTTTGTCAACGTTTCGGGTTCTTTATGAAACCACCATCAGAATAACTATAGGTATATAATAATATTTACCTTATAGTATTAATTACAAATTATTAGTTGAATTATTTTATAAATATGTTACTTTTTATTTAGAATTTAGTTGACATATTTTTGACTTTAACATATTTTATACATTTTTTAACAGTTATTAATTTCAAAACTGATACTGATAATTTAAGTACTATGTATACATAGTGATATAATTAAATGATAAAATAACGTTTAATTTTGTTGCATCTAATTCCATTAAACGTGAAAAACCCAAGAATATTAGCTTAGAAAAATGTATTAAACCAGAAGTAAGCTTTGTCGTAAAAAAAAATCCCCAAGGTGGGGGTCGTCTTCCAACTGCTCTAAAGCACAATACGCGAATGTGTAACTTTCCACGCTGAATTGATACAGTGCACTAAACACAGCGGTCTACAAGTGACATTTACATTTCAAACAGTTTAGCTTCTTCACATTTCTGAAATTCTTATCGGGAAACTCTTTATAAGACGCCTTTTATTAAAATACGGAAATTATTAGTTCTTCCATTAGGTTCAATTAACTCTGAATAATATTGTTATACAATATTGTTAACTATTGTTAATACTGTTAACTATATATATATATATATATATATATATATATATATATATATATATATATATATATATATATATATATATATATATATATATATATATATATATATGTATATATATATATATATATATATATATATATATATATATATATATATATATATATATATATATATATATACTGACATCGTTAAGTATATTGGACCCGAGTGGCAGAGGAAAGCCCAGGACCGTGAAGGTTGGAAGCATGCTGAAGAGGCCTTTATCCTGCAGTGGATCGATACGGGCTGATGATGATGATGATGATATATATATATATATATATATATATATATATATATATATATATATATATATATATATATATATATATATATATATATATATATATATATAGTTAACAGTATTAAATATCATTCATCGTGCATCGGGTTTCGGGATGTCATCAATTCATCGTGCTTTCGGTCTTCTTCTCGGACATTTGCGATCAAGCGGAATCCACTCCAGGATTGCCTTGGTCCATCTGTCGTCCCATCGCCTCGCTATATGGCCTGCCCATCTCTATTTCAATTGCTTTACTTTTCCAATGATGTTACAGACTTTTGTTTGTTCCCTGATCCATGAGCAGGACTTTCTGTCTCGTCTTGTAATGCCATGCATATCTTTCCATTCTCCTCTGTGCCACCCGAAGTTTTTGATTTGATTGCGATGTGAGTGTTCAGGTTTCACTTCCGTATGCCATAACGGGTAGAACACACTGATCGAAGACTTTTCTTTTCAGGCAAAGTGGGAGTCTGCTCTTAAACACTATGTTGAGCCTACCAAATGCCTGCCGGCCACATTTAACACGCCGGTCCACCACCGGGTGGTATTCCACTCCATTGAAATCATCTGCCCAAGATATATAAAGCTGTCCACAATCTCTAAATCCCTTCCTCAAACTGAAATTCTTCTGTCCTGAGCGAAGTTATTGAACATAACCTGACTCTTTTTCAGGTTTATTTTCAAGCCAAATGGTTCGCCAGCCCTTTGCAGTTCTTGTATGCGTCTTTGCAGCTCCTCTGGGTCTTGTGAAATGAGAATAATATCATCTGCAAATCTAAGATGGTTTAAGTTTGCACCATTCATCTTTAGACCATCCTGTTCCCAATCCAGTTTACGGAATACTTCTTCAAGGCCAGCCGAGAAAAGAATAGGCGATATTGCGTCACCCTGCCGTACACCTCGTTCTATATTAATTCCCACTTCAAGATCATCAAGGTGAATTGTGGCTGTAGCTCCATCATATATCGATTCTAATAGGTTTACATAGGCTCTCTCTACTCCTTGGCTAAACAGTGCATCCATTATCGCATGCTTTGAGATGGAATCAAATGCTTTTTCGTAGTCGATAAAAGCCAAGCACAGTGGCATGGTGTATTCGTTGTGCCTTTCTATGACCTGCTGTACAACCTGGATGTGATCCATTGTACTGAATTCACTTCTGAATCCTGCTTGTTCTCTTGGTTGTGCGTCATTCAGTTTTTTTAATATTCTTTAGAAATGTGAAAACTTTGTACATTACTGATAGGAGTCTTATTGGACGGTAGTTCAGTATATATATATATATATATATATATATATATATATATATATATATATATATATATATATATTGCAAGAAACTAGATTGACTGATGATAACACCTTGGAATTCGGCAACTACAGACTTTTTAAAAGTAAAACGGGCAAAAAAATACTCAAAAATACACCACATCTCGGTGTTGCTTTCGCTGTCTCAAGAAACATCCTTGGTTCTATAACAAATGTCCAGCCAGTAAATAATCGACTTATGACACTATCCCTTAAGTGTGCTAACAAAAACTATACATTAATCAATGCACACCTCCCAGTTAACGAAGAAAATAAATCTAATCCTGAAAAAGTAAATAAGTCCTGGGAAATTCTAGAAACGACTATCTCTAAAATTCCCTCTAACCATGTAAAAATCCTATTGGGTGATTTCAACGCCCAGCTAGGGAAAGAAAAAAAGTACAGGAAAACAGTCGGCAGTTTTCCCGCTCATAAATGGACTAACCATAATGGTAGAAGATTGGTTGAACTATGTTCGCAGTTTAATCTAAAAATAATGTCAACCCATTTTAAGAAGAAAATATCAAAACAAAAAACCTGGAGGTGCCCAAACACGTACATGGGTGAATTTCAAATTGACCATGTTGCCATTTCGTACCCCAATTATAAAGAGATTTTGAATGTTCAAGTCAGGAAAGGAGCAAATATAGACACGGATCACTACTTGACTAGAATCAAACTTAGCTTAAAACCTCGAAAACTTATTCAAAAGCGGCTGCTAATACCAAAGTTTGACCCAACGAAAATAAAACCAGCCCTGACAGAAGAACTTGATAAACAACCAGCACAGAACTGGCAACAATTGAAACAAAAAATTATTAAAACAGCCTTAAAGTTGGTCCCTTTACAAAAACGTAGAAAACATCCGTGGTGGGATGAAGTTTGCGAGCAAGCAGTATTAAGCCGAAGTGAAGCATTCAAAGATTGGAATAGTCAAAAAACAGCAATAAACTATAACATATTTTTGGAAGTAAGAAAAGAAACATCGAAGCTAATTAGACAAACTAAAAGAAAATATGAAAACAATCAACTTAATGAAATAGAAAAAGATTTCCAAAAACATAACACTCGAAACTTTTACAAAACATTTAAAACTAAAGTAACAGGCTATCAACCGCAAAGTCTTTGCTTCCAAAAGGAAAACGGACAATTGGCTCTAAATAACCAAGATAATTGCAAAGAACTTGCGAAATATTTTGAACAAATACTAAACTGTCCTGAGCCCTTAACCAAATTAGCAACACTAAAGCCTAAACAAACAAACCCAGATTCATTACCACCGAATGAAGATGAAATAATTAGGCAAATCAAGCGGCTTAAAAATAACAAAGCTTCTGGTTAAGATGGAATCACTGCGGAACTTTTGAAATCCGCTGGTCCAGGTACAATCAGGGAAATAACCAAAATTCTACAAGAAGTTTGGCGAACCGAACGGATTCCGGAAGATTGGAAAGATGCTCTAATCCATCCACTACATAAGAAAGGAGATAGAACGGATGTAAACAACTATAGAGGGATATCTCTTCTCCCAGTTTGTTACAAGATTCTATCTCAATGTCTACTAGACAGAGCACAGGGACAGTTAGAACCGAACATTGGTGAATATCAAGCAGGTTTTCGACCGGGCAGATCCTGCCCTGAACAGATCCTCAATCTGAAGTTGATTCTAAGACATCAAAAACTGTACAATAAAAATCTCGTCTGTACATTTGTGGATTTCAAAAAAGCATATGATTCTATTGACCGCGAATCTTTATTCCGAATCTTGAAAGAACAAGGACTAGATCTGAAAACGCTGGCAATTATTAAAGCAACGTTAACTAACACAAGGTCAAAAGTTAAATTCATGGGTGAGATCTCGGAGCCCTTCGAAATTAAAACTGGAGTGAGACAAGGGGATGGACTCTCGCCACTTTTATTTAACTGTGTTCTAGAAAAAGTAATACAGGAGTGGCGTGAAAAAAAAGTCGGCCCTGAATATTGACCAGCCCATTAAACTGGGGAGAACCAACATCAAAATTGATTGTCTGGCATTTGCTGATGATCTAGCAATTTTAGCTCAAGATGTATTAACGGCACAGAAACAGATTGAAATCCTAAAAGAAACAGCCGAAAATGTAGGACTCCAAATTTCCTTTGAAAAGACACAATACATGACCTGCAACAGACTAAAAACGCCATTTCTAAAAACAAAATATGGTAACATCAGACGAGTCTCTCAATTCAAATATTTGGGTGAAATAATCATGGAAAATGGGTTGGAAAAAGCGGCCAATAAGGGTAGATGTCAAAAAATGGAAACGGCATTGAGACTTACACAAAACATTTACAACAAAAAATGCCTATCTAAAAACACAAAACTGAGACATTACAACACAGTTATTAAGCCAGAATGTCTATATGCTGCGGAAACGCTCATTTTGAATAGAAAGAGGGACATCGAGGACATTGAAAAGAAGGAAAGAAAAATCATAAGAAAAATCCTAGGGCCCAAACAAATAAATAGCACAACATACCGACTTCGAGAAAACCAAGAAATCAAACAATACACAGATATACATGGCGATATGAGAAAACGAAGACTGAAGTTTTACGGACACATAAAACGGATGAATCCGAGTAGGTTAACTAGACAAATAGTCGAATTTTATGAAAATAGGAGTAGGGCTAAAGTGGAAATAATTAAATGGATTGCTGCAATTAAAGAGGACCTAAGATCAGCAAATATTACACAAAGTGAAATTCAGGATAGAGGCTGTTTCAGACACAAGGTTAACGTTTGGAAGGTTGGCCAGAGAGAAAAATGTAGGAAGACTGGAACAACTTGGTCTGACGAAAGGAAACAAGCTCATAGCGAAAGAATGAAATCAGTATGGGCACAAAGGAAGGCTAACAACAACAAACGCCTCTAATTGTACTTCGCGTGGTCCACCAGGGCCCATACGTGAATAATAAAAAAAAAAAATATATATATATATATATATATATATATATATATATATATATATATATATATATATATATATATATATATATATATATATATCATCAGCCCGTGTCGATCCACTGCAGGATTAAGGCATCTTCAGCATGTTTCCAACTTTCACGGTCTTTCCTCTTGCCACTCTGGTCCAATATACTTAACGATGGCATCAATCCATCGTGCTTTCGGTCTTCTTCGCGGACGTTTCTTCTTCTTCCAATGATGTCCAATGTGATGATATATATATATATATATATATATATATATATATATATATATATATATATATATATATATATATATATATATATATATACCTAAAAAAACATAATACTATACCTAATAAAACCTAAAATTGTTGACGTTTTCTGTCGTTTGTTTAGTTAAAAAAGTTGTATGATATTAGTGTTTTTCAACATATCGTTATCGTAATAGTCTCGTATAAAATATATCGTAAAGTCGCTTTTCTAGATGAAACTGATCATGGGGAAATGAATAACGACTTATTTCTGCAGTGGTTGAGAAATAAGCTTTTGTGTAATTTAGAGGAACTATATCTTATAATAATGGATAGTGCTCCATATCATATTGCATTAAGTGAAAAAATGCCAGACCTAAGTGTTAGAAAACAGGACATTATGGAATGGTTGGAAAAAATAATTTATATTTTCAAAGGAACCTAACAAAGTTAGAATTATTACAAATTGCAAAATAGTGTAGAACTGAAAGAAGTTATATAGTAGATGAGGAAATTCGGTTACATGTGGATGAGGTAATGTCATGAGAGCATGAGTTAATTGGGCCAATGCAAAACAATATTACGACAAACATATTGGAATGGGCATAGTGATAACAATATTTTAGCTTTGTGGCAAGAAGCCTTAAACCAAATTACTTCAGAAAAATGGAAGAATTGTATAGACCATACAAATGGAATCATACTAGATTACAGAAGTGACAGCAGTGATTTTGATGCAGAAAATTAATTTAACAGTTTTTCTATTTAATTTTATCCTAGAATAAGAATGTGGGGCTCTGTGAAGTGAGGAAATAGCAAAAGAAGAAGCCAAACATGAATTTATTAGCATCATATACAGCAGAATTCACATGGGGAATTGAACCAAATGGAATATGGAATTTTATGCTTATCGAAGAATTTAAATTCAGTAGGTTACTGGAGAACAGGGCAGTAAGCTATATTTACAAGAGTTTAGTACATGTATTCTTATATTTTAAGAAACCCGCTGGTGAATGATATACATGTTGGTTTCTATAGGTTTATTGATTAATATAATTGATGGTTCAAATTTCACTATTTTCAAAATAATGTAAACATACTGTTTACATTGGTCTTTTATTGTATCATTGTATTAAACAATCTAATCCATAAATATATCTAAAAAATAAATAATGTATGGAATGCCTGTTTTAAAATAAAAAATAAAGCTGAAACGGTTATTTTAATGTATTAAAACCTTTTAGATGCTGGTTTCCAACTTTATGCAAATTCTTTAGATTAGGTAATTTTATTATTAATAATTAAAAAAGTTCACCATTGAGGATGTACTGAATGAATCAATTGTTTTAGTTCCTTAGCTTGTTAATACTCTTTTTCTAGTTGATTCACTATTATAATGGATCTATGACAGTTGGAATGACATACAACTTTTATATAAAAGGAAGCATTCTCCTCAATTTCTTGATTCCGTTCTTTAAAATGTGTAATTAAAAGTTGCCATATATTATTATATTATTTAAAATCAAGTAATATTCACGATGTAATTTGGGGAATGTAAAAGAACAACAAAATTAATACTATTGGCATAATTAAGTACTTGAAATATCTGCCTTTAAGACTTGAATGACAACTTTTCTCCTTGCACTTGAACTTGACTTCTTGGAGACCACATTTAGAACAAGACCAATGCAAGAGTTCAGCAAATGTTCTTGTAATTTTTTTTATAGGCCAATATCCTCATGCAGCTTGAACATGTAGAGTTATGCTCCATTTATATTTAAAAAATGGCGTATAACACCTATTTTACAAAGAAAGCAGTGTTAAAGTAGTTAAAGTTTTAATAAAAAACCGGTAAAAATATAGGTCTTAACGTATCCCTGACAAAGTAAAACAAAAAACATGTCAGATGTACAGAACCAAAATCATAGATAATATATATATATATATATATATATATATATATATATATATATATATATATATATATATATATATATATATATACATATATATATATATATATATATATATATACAAAAAAAAAACCAAATCCACTTAGTGTCTGACTTGTATCAAGCGGTTGAGTGGTCAGCGTCTGTTCACCAGTGGTGCGGCTGATATTTAAATTCTGGAACTAACCCCTCCAGTCTTAACCTCTGAACCGTCATGGTTCAAACAATTAATTCAAAGTACAAGATGAAGCGTTCTAGTAATTACAAAATTACCCCAGGAGGTAGACAATCCTCTGCCAGCTTTGCTGGTACAACTGGACTTTCGGATTATAGGGCGTCCGGGCTAAAACGCAAAATCTTTCAGAGGGAGTCGGAGACCTCTGGCCAACGTCTGAAACCGAAAACAAAAACTTTCTTTGGAACTGTAAATATCAATTCTCTCCTGCGTCCAGGAAAACTACACGAATTGGGGCGAACATTAAGTCAGCAAAAAATCCAAATTTTAGCTTTGCAAGAAACCAGATTGACAGATGATAACACCTTGGAATTCGGCAACTACAGACTTTTTAAAAGTAAAACAGACAAAAGAATACTCAAAAATACACTACATCTCGGTGTTGCTTTCGCTGTCTCAAGAAACATTCTTGGTTCTATAACTAATGTCCAGCCAGTAAATAATCGACTTATGACACTATCCCTCAAGTGTGCCAACAAAAACTATACATTAATCAATGCACACCTCCCAGTTAACGAAGAAAATAAATCTAATCCTGAAAAAGTAAATAAGTCCTGGGAAATTCTAGAAAAGACTATCTCTAAAATTCCCTCCAACCATGTAAAAATCCTATTCGGTGATTTCAACGCCCAGCTAGGGAAAGAAAAAAAGTACAGGAAAACAGTCGACAGTTTTCCCGCTCATAAATGGACTAACCATAATGGTAGAAGATTGGTTGAACTATGTTCGCAGTTTAATCTAAAAATAATGTCAACCCATTTTAAGAAGAAAATATCAAAACAAAAGACCTGGAGGTGCCCAAACACGTATGTTGAATGTTGAAACACATGGGTGAATTTCAAATTGACCATGTTGCCATTTCGTACCCCAATTATAAAGAGATTTTGAATGTTCAAGTCAGGAAAGGAGCAAATATAGACACGGATCACTACTTGACTAGAATCAAACTTAGCTTAAAACCTCGAAAACTTATTCAAAAGAGGCTGCTAATACCAAAGTTTGACCCAACGAAAATAAAACCAGCCCTAACAGAAGAGCTTGATAAACAACCAGCACAGAACTGGCAAGAATTGAAACAAAAAATTATTAAAACGGCCTTAAAGTTGGTCCCTCTACAAGACGTAGAAAATATCCGTGGTGGGATGAAGTTTGCGAGCAAGCAGTATTAAGCCGAAGTAAAGCATTCAAAGATTGGAACAGTCAAAAAACCGCAATAAACTATAACATCTTTTTGGAAGTAAGAAAAGAAACATCGAAGCTAATTAGACAAACTAAAAGAAAATATGAAAACAATCAACTTAATGAAATAGAAAAAGATTTCCAAAAAAATAACACCCGAAACTTTTACAAAACATTTAAAACGAAATTAACAGGCTATCAACCCCAAAGTCTTTGCTTCCAAAAGGAAAACGGACAATTAGCTCTAAATAACCAAGACAATTGCAAAGAACTTGCGAAATATTTTGAACAAATACTAAACTGTCCTAAGCCCTTAAACGAATTAGCAACACTAAAACCTAAACAAACAAACCCAGATTCATTACCACCGAATGAAGATGAAATAATTAGGCAAATCAAGCCGCTTAAAAATGACAAGGCTTCTGGTGAAGATGGAATCACTGCTGAACTTTTGAAATCCGCTGGTCCAGGTACAATCAAGGA
>JARFXV010000227.1:670000-710000 GCA_031761425.1 Cosmopolites sordidus | reverse complement strand
AATTTGCTTTTGCTCCATGTTGCATCTACCGCTCTGAAAAAAATTGCCAAACTTATTTTAGAACAAAACTATTAAACTATTAGGTACCGTAAACTGGGGTGACATTGGCACCGAGCCTTGGGGGCGAATCGCGGGGTGTGGGAAAGGGAAACGCGGAAGCTAACCTGTCTGTGCGTGATTGAGTTTTGTTACGGGAGGTTGTGTCTTGCGTTACGATGCCTCGTAAATACGTTAGTGCATTAGGCGCGCGTAATGATCGCAATTATAATGATGATGACCTGAAAAAACTACTAGGATATATTAAAAATGGCATGTCTCAAGCCAAAGCAAGTAAAAAGTGGAAAATACCTAGTGGAGCTATTCAAAATAGATTAAGTGACACACACACAATAGAAAAGTTGGCGGTCTTCTTGCATTAAATCCCGAAGAAGAAACTTTGATTGCTGACACTTTACGTCAAGTTACAATATGGGACTTCTCTATTGAACCTCGAGATTTAGGTATAATAATACAAAAATATCTGGATAAACAAGGTAGGACTATTATAAAACTCAACAAAAAAATTAGCAGGGCCCGACTATATCGTGAATTTCATGCGTCGGAATAATCTCTCTATCAGAAATGGACTAACTAATACAGTAAGCACTTCCTCGTCTCACGCACGTGTTTTGGATTTATCTCTCATTGATCTCTTACAAGAAAATCGGGGTGTAACGAATGAACGAAATCGTAAGCGTGGTAAAAAAATTCAGCTAGGTCAACTGTCTGACGAAGAACTGACGCAGTCAGTTGAGTATCGGCCTAAACCTTCTTAATCAAAAAAAAAAAAAGAAGAAGAGGACGATATATGCTCTATTTGTAAAACAAAATGGAGTACATATCAGGGAGTAGAGTTGTTACAGGGTATCACATGCAAGAAATGGGTTTTTGGTATCTGCCATAAAGAAAGTAAAGATCCATATTTTGTATTGCATTTTGTGAAGATGAAGATTAATGTTTTGTTTCTTTTTCACTAAACCTGTTACTTTTAAGACTTGTTTTAATGAAAATATGTTTACCACTTAATATTGTTTACTTTACACCCATTATTTTAAGTTACATAGTCACAGTTAATTAAAAATTTGTATTGTTCACCTGCCAATGACACCCCAAACCCAGGGTAACTTTGGCATGGTTGTTTTAGTGATCTTATAATTTTAATATCAATAGCACATATTTTTGTTAGTATAACTAGATCAAAAGAGTCGCAAGTGACATGTGAACATTAAATAAATGGTATATTTATTAATAATTGTTTCAAAAAGTTTGAAAAACATTAAAAATCTGCCAATGTAATCCCAGTTTACGGTATAAATAAAAACTTTAAAACTATTAGATTGAGCGAAAAATGCGGTTTAATATGATATAACTTGATAAAGTCAAAGTCAAGTCAAAATACAGCATTTAAAATAAAAATAACAAAAACCGCAATGACTTTCTTAACAACCTAATATCATCATCATATATCCCGTTTATAGCGCTATCCGCCTTTGGGTTCCTAATCGCCAGTTATTTCTATCCTCCCAGTCATCCTCCGAGAGATTCCTTGCCGACATAGCTTTTGTTATTCCATGCAACCATGTTATGGGCGGTCTTCCTCTTTTCCTCCTTTCCGTAGGCATCCACTCCAGAATCCTTTTAGGTAGTCTTTCCCTTGGCATTCGCCTCACATGTCCATACCAGCCTAGTTGTTTCCTTTCGATGTCATCAATTATTGTGTGTTCTACCCTCATTAAATTTCTGACGTCCTCATTTCTAACATGTTCAAGTCTAGATTTACCTGCCGATCTTCTCCAGAAATCCATTTCCACTGCAAGTAGGCTGTTTTTTTGCTTGTTTGTCAGCTGCCATACTTCCGAGCCATAAATCAGTGTGGGTTGTAATATAGAGTTATAAATTTTCTTTTTTGTCTGTGCTCTAATATTTTTTTGCCATAATATTGAGTTCAATGCTCCGATAACCTTCTTTCCCTTTGTTATTCTGTCTTTTATTGTTTCGTTGTTTCGGCCAGTCTTGTTGAGTCTTGAGCCCAGATATACGTATTCCTCGCAGCACTTGATATATTCATTGTCCAGAATCAGATCTCCTGGTAGTTGTTCTTGTCCAATGTTCAAATATTGTGTCTTCTCTGTGTTAATTTGCAATCCCCATCTCCTGTATTCTTCGAATAGTTTCCGCGCCATATATTCCAGGTCTTCCTTATCCTGGGCGATCACCACCTGATCATCAGCGTAGTGTAATGTATATAGAGTTGTATCCTCTATTGTTATTCCCATGCCATTACACTTCCGTTTCCATAACCTCAGCGCTTCATCGATGTATATATTAAATAGGGTAGGTGACAAAGAATATCCCTGGCGTAAGCCTTTAGTTACGTTGAAGCCTTTTGAAAGTTTATTACCCATTTTTATTCTAGATGTTGTGTTTCTATAGAATTCCTTAATGGCATTTGTAATAGTCACATTAATATTAGATTTCTCTAGGACTTCCCATAGTTTCACAATAGGGACCGTATCGTATGCTTTTGTTAGATCTACTAGAAGTAGGTGTACATCTTGTGACCGCATTGTCTTCTTTTCAATAATTTGTGTTAGGCAGAAAATATTGTCTATTGTTGATCTACCTGCCCTAAAGCCGTTTTGTTCTTCAGATTCGTAGGGATTATATTCTTCACATATGAGATCCTTTAATATTTTTCCATAAAGTCGACTTAATGTACTCGTCACCGTTATACCTCGATAGTTGTTGCAGTTCTTTTTGTTGCCCTTTTTATGTATAGATGTAAACCAGCCTTCTTTCCAGCATTGTGGAACTGGTTCCCCATTTAAACATCGGTTGAAAATTTCTGTCAGGATCTTAAAAAGTTGTTCCGTTCCATTTTTTATTAGTTCTGCAGGGATACCTTCCGGGCCTGCGGCCCGACCATTTTTTAATAAGTATATGGCTTTCTTTGTCCTGTCCAGATCAAGAGCTATGGGTTCTCCAACAATTCGGATTTTCTTGGGAGACTTGTTCATATATTCTGTTCTTTGCTCTGTCAGAAGTGATTTATAGTGCTCCTCCCATTGTTGGGCTGTAATTGGGTTTATATTTATTTCATTTCTCGTTTCTGACCTTAGATTCTTTATAAATCTCCATGATTCACTAGATTTACGCCCACCTATATATCCATCTAATTCTTGGCATTTGTTTTCCCAAATTTGATTCTTTGCTTGAACCACAGCCTGTTTGAATATCGATGTAGCTTCTTTGTATTTCTGTCTGTCTTCTTGCCTCTTTGAACTCATCCATTTTTCATGGAGCTTTTGTTTTTTGTTCTTCATTTGTTGTAGTTGATCGTTCCACCAGTACTTCCTAGCTTTGGGATATGTTTGTTTAATTCCTAGGGATTCTTTGGCTGCTTGGTGTATTCCTTCTGTTACATTTTTAAGCAGAGATTCAGTTGAACTATTCTCGGGAACCTTTATTAATCTTCCATCTAGTCTATTCTTATATAAGGTTCTCGTACTTTCATTTTCCAGGCTTGATAGATTGTATCGAGGATCTGTATTGCTTTCCAGATTTTCATTTTTAGGTTGTCGATGGCTGTTTCCTTTGGTTTGCTTATATATTGGTAAAATTATTTTTCCTTTTAGGAGATAGTGATCACTTCCGCATTCAGCTCCTCTGCATACCCGGACGTCATGTATTTTAATACTTGATTTTTGCTTGATAATTAGATAGTCAATTATCGACTTTAGGTTTCTGGTCCTTTGGATCCAAGTATATTTGTGGATATTTTTATGTGCATAAAAGCCATTCGTTATTGTCAATGATTGATGCTGACATAGTTCAATCAATCTTACCCCATTATCATTCAGTGTCTCTTCTCCATGAGGTCCAACCACTAAATTCTGTGTTTTCTTTCCCGTTCTGGCATTTATGTCTCCGAGTATTAAGATCTCTCTAGAGGGTCCTATATTTGATATTACGTCCTCCAGTTGTTTATAGAAATTTTCCTTTTCTTCAACTCTCGCGTCCTCATTCGGGCCATATACCCCAATTATCGACAATTTTATTCCCCTCAGGCATACATTTACTCTTAATATTCTCTCGTTCACCGCTTCCCACTCGGAGATATTCTTTGCCAGCTTTGCCTTGCAGGTCTGTGTTCCTTGTCCTTTTTTCTTTGTTTCCGAGATAACTACAAAGTCTACCCTATGTTCTTCCATTTCCTGTAGAACGTCTTCCATTTTATTTCCACATCCCTGTACATTCCATGTACCACATATCATAGTCCTTTTTCGTTGCAGTGTTCGTTGTCCTTTAATCCGGTCTTTTAATCCGAGGCATAGATTAGGTTTTTTAACAGTTAAATTTTTCCGAGTATCAGGGAGTTAGCCCGATGCCTCAACCCCCAACCTGGAGGGCCAGGTATTTTGTTTTCGGGGTGTTCTTCCCCTAGGCTGATTGTCGGCCATGACTATAGAGCTCCGTCTGCCCTTTTGATTCAGCTCATTTGCTCTTCCACCGTTGGGATTTTGTTATCCTCTTCCGCCTTCCGACCATTGGCTTCATCTTCGCCTGTACCCTAGGCAGGGGCCCTCACAGGGTACTATCATCCGGGCCAGATGAACCCTGGTTTTTTAGCGAGGTGTTACTCCTCGATCACTCCTCCTTCCTTACCTTACCTTTTGCATGGCAGATGGCAACGGTAAGGCCCCAGGCTTGTGACTGGCATAGCGGAGTTATGTAGCTAATATAATAAAATGTATGAACTAATATAATAAAAAAAATATATAATAATATTTGCGCATTAGAAAAATAAGTAATTTTACAGGTATAGTAACAATTTTATTAGTAGAGGTTTACGTAAGTAACATTTATATAGGGTGTTTCAGAAACAAAAGTGTATACTACATTATGTTACAGAATCATTCTTGATAAGCAGCCAGCTTCATATAAATATGTGTTATGTTCTCCTTGTTTACTGAGATCTTAGTGTAACATAATACAAGTGGGGTTAAGAGGATTGCTATGTATGTATTAATTGGCAACAATGGTGTTGCTAGGCAATATCTGACATATACATCGTAAACTTTGACATTGTTGACTGTATACGTACTCAGAAAGTCTCATCATACGGACGCTATTTGTGTTATTTAGTGACCTGTGAATGAGTTAATTTCAATTCAGTCAAAAAATGGAATTAACTTGAGAACTTGTGCGATGATTTACTACGACTTTCGGTGTAGATTATCTCAACAACAGTACATCGATCAACTCACTCCGACTTTTGACGATGAAGCACCATCTAAAACCACTGTATTCATATTTAGTGAATTCAATCGTGGCCGTCGTTCGCTAGTAATAACCCCAAACCGACGGTTATCGCTTGCCTAGCGCTGACTAAGGCATTGTTATAGTATATAAGTAAAGAATTGTAATGTTAATGTTACTCAATATTATAGTGTCAAAGCTGTATTGCTGTTCATAATATTGTTTCATTAGTTAAGTGCCCTTATTGTAAAATAAAGTTTTTTAAAAGCAAAGTTGTCGGTCTTCACATTTAACTGGCGCTGCGAACCGGATAGTGTCATTCTACCCTTTATCGGTTTATCGTTGTGCAGAAGTGATTTTCAAGTCTTAAGGCATTATCGAAGAAAGGTGAGAATTCGAGATCAAGCTATCGTCTACCGTGTTGTCAGAGAAGCTGTGGTCTAGTTCCTGCCTACCCCAGAAGACCAACAATTCAGACCGCCATTCAGCCACGCCTTTATAGGGAACCCTTTGGTTATGGAACTAAACAGTATAAACTTTATGGATCCATCCTTGATTATATTGTAAGTTAAAACTGAATTGCCATTTTTGCGTATTTCTATGTAAATGTCTGAAACTTCTAAACGTTTAACAAAGATTTTATTGAATAATAGGGCAAAATTAAGATTAAGTGAAAGTCAAGTAAATACAGAAACAAGTTCAAACTCAATAAATCAAGAAGATTTATTAAACCTTTTAAGTAATTTAAGTTTAGATTCTAATATTAATTATACTAGTCAACCAAACATGGAAAATATCAGATTCCACACGTCACTCTTGCCAACTTTTTCCGGTGCTCAAAGTCATTTGGAGAGTTTCTTAATTTCTATAGACGAATTTTATTATCTTTATTCTAGTAACGATAATGAAAATCTAAATAAAGTAATTTTGGCCGCGATAAAATCAAAATTAATAGATAATGCTAGAGAATTTCTTCTCTCAAGGCCATATCTGCATAATTGGCTCGAAATAAAAACAGCTTTAAGAGAAAAATTTGGTGATCCAATTACTTACCAAATTTTAATGCAGCAATTGCAATACATCAAAATAAATAAGAATGAAAACATCCTTAACTTCGTAGATCGACTTAAAGCATTTGTTCAAAGAATATTTTCAAAAATACAGTGCGAAGTTCAAGATCAAAATTCAAAATTAATTTTATTTAGTCAAATACAGAAAACTGCCATTTTAATTTTAACTGCAAATTCGCCACAAACCTTGAAAACAATGCTTATGCTACAAAATCCTGATACACTTGATAACGCTTATACGCACGTTGTAAACTTTAATATGATAGAATCGCAAGTCAACTTTGTAAATAATTCAAGTATATTCCACCAAGATATGAAAACACCATCTCAAAAACCATTCAACTCCTTTTAACATTCAACTAATTTTCCGCAAACGCAACAATCGAGATTTCCTAGCCAACCAATTCACATTCAACCTCGACCAGTTCAGAGGCATTATCCGACAAACGCTCAAGTGTTTGGCAAATCCAGGAATAGTTTTGCACCACAAAATAATAAACCCATTAAACTAGATGCCCCTACACCCATGTCCATTTCCACAGTAGGTCCTTCGAGAATATTCCAGAATCGACCACCTCATAGGTATCCCAACGCTTTTCAACCAACAGGTCCAAGAAAATTTGTCTCGTAAAAACTAACAAATGTGGAGATGTATACTGAACCTTATAACGAAGAATATTTCATAGAGGAACCTTCTGAACCCCCTCAAGGACATGACTATTCCCAATATCATTGCCAACAACAAGATTTCCCTTCAGAAATATCTCACACCGAATTATGTCAACCATCCCCTACTGGAGAACGAAACGCTGAAAATAATCCTGATAATATATCTGAAAATTTTCACAAGATAGGCGCTTATCTGCCATCAACCTAAACAACATAGCCCAAAGGATCGAGTTACCATATTTCTATCTTCCCCAAATGCAAATATCTGTCCTTATAGATTCCGGTGCTACTGATTCCATAATAACACCGAAAATAGCTAATTTATTTCCAGAAAATCTCTTTTTCGAACCCTTTGAAGTTACAGCTTGTAAAACTAGATATAAAGAAGATACAAATTTAATAATACCTTTATTAAAAGAATTAGGACTTAATTACGATATTAGAATGAGAGTGTTAAATTGGCATAACGATTTCGATGCACTGATAGGAACAAAGGATCTGAGAAACTTACACGCACTAATAGACTACGAAAAGAAAAAACCACTTAAAAATATAACAAATTCCATTTTCTCTCGCTTATAACAAACCTTTAGTTCGACCAATCCACAATTTTCATAACGATTATCTCGTTATTCCGGTAAATCACGAAAACGGCGTTGCTATCTTACCTTCTCTTACAATTGGAGATCATATTATACCTGATAGTTTAATCAATGTAAAGAATGGATATTGTAAAATTCCGAATCCTACTCCTGAAGTTAGTATTAATTTTCATCAAAGACTAAAAGTTATTCCCCAAGATTAATTCGATTTAATAGACCCTCCTCGCGAATATAACAGACAAAAATTCGACCCGACAAACCAACTAAGGTTAGATCACTTAACACCTGTAGAGAAATCAAAAATCATACCTCTTCTTCACGATTTTAAAGATATTATGTATCACGAAGGATGCGACCTCTCTTTTACCAGCCAGACGAAACACGTTATCCGTACAACAAATGATCGTCCTGTCTATGTAAAATCTTATAGACATCCACCTTCCATGAATCAGGAAATACAAGCTCAAATTCAGAAACTATTAGACAATAAAATAATTCGACCTTCGATATCACCTTATTCCGCCCCAGTATGGATCGTTCCAAAAAAGGCAGATGCTTCTGGTAAAAAGAAGTTTAGAGTAGTAATCGATTACCACCAACTTAACGATATGACAGTTGAAGAGAAATGGCCACTCCCACGCATAGACAACATTCTTGATAATCTGGGAAAATGCACTTATTTCACCACTCTTGATTTAGCTCAAGGTTTCCACCAGATTGAAATGATCTCAGAATCCATTGAAAAAACGGCATTTACTATAAATAATGGTCATTTTGAGTACCTCGGAATGCCATTTGGCCTCAAAAACGCTCCTGTCACGTTTCAACGAATAATGGACGAAATATTAAGAGAATACATCTACAAATTCTGCTTCGTTTATATGGATGATGTTGTTATCTTTTCTAAATCTCTTTCAGAACAAATCGATCATATTCGAATTATACTGAAAAAATTGAAAGAAGTAAACTTGAAAGTACAGTCCGACAAATCCGAATTCCTTTGCAAAGAAGTTGCCTTCTTAGGGCATGTTATCACTTCAGAAGGGATAAAACCAAATCCAACAAAGGTTGAAGCCATCCAACGTTATCCCATCCCAAAAAGCCAAAAAGAAATAAAAGCGTTCTTGGGATTGGTAGGCTATTACAGAAGATGTATAAAGAATTTTTCACGAAGCACCTTTCCATTAACCAAATGCCTCCGAAAAGGTAGTTCTGTCGATACTGAAAATTCTGAATACAAAAACGCCTTCCAAAAATGCAAAGAGCTAATCTCGAACTGTCCTATTCTACAGTACCCCGACTATAGTAAACCATTCAAATTAACCACAGATGCTTCAAACATAGCAATAGGAAGCGTCCTTTCTCAAAACGAACATCCCATTGCGTTCTATTCCAGAACCCTCAATACAGCTGAGAGAAATTACTCTAGAGAACTTTTATCTATAGTCGAATCCACTAAACACTTTCGCCCGTATTTATATGGACAAAGGTTCATCATTAAAGCAGACCATAATCCTTTAGTTTGGCTCTCCAAGATAAAAGAACCCAACTCCCGTTTAATTAGACGGAGACTCAAATTGGAAGAATTCAATTTTGAAATTAAATACAAAAAGGGTAAAGAAAATGTCGTTGCCGATGCTCTCTCCCGTATCGAACTTAATATTCATGAATCCAACGACGCACATTCAAGTGTCCCCAATGTTGACGATACAGTTGCCAATCTCGCCGAATTCGACCTTGCAGACTTTGTCCATAGCGAAAAATATAACGAAATTATTTCAAACCAAGTAAAAGATATTAACAAAAACGTAGACAAAGAAAATACTGCCGAAAATACAAGAGACGAAGATGTCACCTCCGACATTACTGTACATTCCAACAATGACACCCGAGGAAAATATCTCCCGATATCCGAATTACCTGTTAACTATGCCACGAATCGCCTAATCATTAATTACGGTCAAAAATTCAAACACTCATATTCAAAACCTTTTAAGAAAAATCACCATTTTATTGAAATTTCCAAGACGGAACGTCAAGAGGATATAATCAAAATATTGAAAGAAGTAATTAGACCTGACACGTCTTTCACAATTTATATTCCAGATCAAGAACTGAGAATAGAATTCCAAAGAATCATGAATGCAAACTTGAACCCATCCGCAAAGCTAATCTTTTCTAACATATATTTGACTGACATCACTGACACTAACCAACAAAAAGAAATTATTTCCAACTATCATCAAACCAATCATAACGGCATAACAGAAACGTACAATCATCTTAAGCAAAAATATTATTGGCCCAACTTAAGAGATTCTATCACTAACATCGTGAGTATGTGTGAAATCTGTTTGCAAAGTAAATACGAGAGGCATCCCTACAAGATAGCTTATGAAGGCCCTCTTTTAGCAGAAAAACCTTTTAAGACTCTACATCTCGATATATTTCAATTCCTAAACTGCCAATTTTTAACTATCATCGATTCAGTTACCATCGTTGGAAAATTAAGGCACTATTTCTCCCATCATAATTCTCCCTCGAAAATTGTCGTTGACAATTGTGCAGAATGTAAAAATAACCTTTTCAAAGAATTCTGTCAGTTATTTTGTATAGAAGTCCACTACACGACATCTGGAAATTCATCTTCCAACAGTCCAATAGAAAGACTACATTCCACATTATTAGAAAAATTACGAGTTCTGAAATTGCAAAATCCTGATGAAACGCCAAAAACTTTAATGACTTCCGCTATATTAATATACAATCAAAGTATTCATTCGACCACGGGTCACTCTCCATTTTCAATACTATACGGCCCCTACCTTAATGAACCTAATAGAAATAACGACCTTACTATTTACGAACAATACAATCAAAGACGAAAAAGTGAACTAATACCTTTTCATGAAACTATTTACAAAAACACTTACAGAAAGCAATCCGAAAACACACAAAAACAAAATAATAATACAGAACAACCCCCTGAAATAATATCCGATCAGACTATCTGTAGGAAAAATACCCTACGCAATAAAATGAACCCGTAGTACATACCGACTAAAGTTACCGAAACAAACAAAAATAAGATCATAGGCATTTCAAAGAAAAAACCCATAACCACACACGTAAGAAAAAATCAAGAGACTTAGAAAGACTCTTACTCCCTTTCAGCCTCCTGCTCCTGATAGTGCAGAATCCATCGAACCAATGCCAAGCACTTCAGGTACACAAGCTATCAAATAATGGCTATTTCACTGAAGACATATCCCCTTCTTTAGTTGTAAGTCATTATCATACAACATATATTCCTTTTAATATGACAAAATTAAGATTTACGTTAACTAGTTTATTTAACAATGTTCTTATTATAAATCATATGGTAAATAAGCAAAACAATAATTTAACGTCGACCCAATTTCAATATATCTTTGAAGCATTCAATAATACATTCGACACATATGCAAAATTGACTAACTACGATTCAAGTCGCAGGAAACGTGGGTTAATAAACTTCCTTGGAAGAGATATCAAGTTCATTACAGGAAACTTAGACAACAATGACCTAGAGACAATAACGCAAAATCTACAGATTTTAAAGCATAATCAGTTAAATACCATGCATAAGATAAATGACCTCAGTTCATTCGCCGGTAACATTATCAGCAAAATGGAAAATAATATGAAACTCGCAGACGAAAATACCAAAACTATTCGCTATGCAATCTTGAAGTCTAGTGACGAGGTAAATCTAATGCTTACAATGCAAAACCAGTATTTACAAATTAGTCGATTAAATAATTTTTTAGAAAAACTATTACGCATCATATCCTTTGCGCATTTAAAGACGTTAGACCTCGAAATATTAAATGTAAATGATATTAAAGACATGTGGAAATATCTAGAAATACACTATCCCAAAAATGCTCTATGGCCAATAAAACATTTGTCAGAACTTACATTAATTTGCAAAACCGGTCTTATGATATTAACTGAAATGGCAATTCTAGTTATTAGGATACCGATCTTTGAAAGAAATGTATGTAATTTAAAATTTGTATACCCTATACCTAGGAATGATTGTAAAATGATGATAACACCTAGTAAATATTATTGTAACAATTTATGGTACGAACAATGCGAAGAAGTTAACATAATTTGGATCTGTTCTAACCCTATTGCCAATGGATGCTCTTTTCCAAAAGACTGTCTATATGCTCTTATTCAAAATAACTATAAAGTACATGCACTAACTTATCATAAATCGCTTTTGCTATGTACGAAAACTGTAGAAACAATATATGAAAATTGTTTCCAATTTCAAAAAACTGATCTCCAGCATTGTAACCTTATTCAGAGCCAATGCGATGTGATCATCGGCCAACATAAATATTCATTAGAAATTAACAATATTTCCTTACAAATTCCGACAAGTGACAACATCCAGGACTCTAATGTAACATTAGATTTACAAATCAAACACTTAGAGAATCCCTGGAATGTCAAAGAAGATTTGATGGAGCCACTAAATATGCAAGATGTTATTCCTCAACAACAGGCTCATTATATATTTATAATCATATGTATTATGTTATTCTTTCTTATAGCTTTAGTGATATATCTATGGCAAAAACAGAAAAGAGACAAATCTGTTCCGATAAAACTATTACAAAAACTTGTCGACGAGGACGTCGAAAAAACTAAGGGTGGAGGAGTAATAACCCCAAACCGACGGTTATCCCTTGCCTAGCGCTGACTAAGGCATTGTTATTGTATATAAGTAAAGAATTGTAATGTTAATGTTACTCAATATTATAGTGTCAAAGCTGTATTGCTGTTCATAATATTGTTTCATTAGTTAAGTGCCCTTATTGTAAATAAAGTTTTTTAAAAGCAAAGTTGTCGGTCTTCACATTTAACTCGCTCACGAACGAATTTAAAGAAGGTAGTCTAAAATCAGTACTGTACCAGAAAATATCGATACCATGCGCGAACTGATAAAGCAGGATCCTCATGTAATATACCCATTGAGATATCTCTGGCCATTAGTATGACAAGCTCGTGTCGATTGGTGCAAAGAAATGCTCAAAAAATACAATTGTGATACGTCAAAAGCCGTGTATAACATCTACACAGGTGACGAATCTTGGATCTATGCGTATGAGCCCGAAAGTATACAGTCGACTGTATGGGTCTTTCAGAATGAGACAAGCACAACAAAGGTTGTTCGCGCAAGAAGCACTTCGAAGCATATGGTCGCCTGTCTTTTTTTTAGATAAATGGGTATGTGGCTACACTACTACTAGACAATCGTAGAACGGTCTATTTCTGAATGGTACAAATCCATTTGTTTGCCAAAAGTATTTGAAGAAATTAGAAAAAAACAACCAGCGACGCAGGATCATTATATACCATGACAACGCGAGCTCTCACACATCGAACCGAACAACTCAATATTTGACCGGTCGAAACATCGAATTGATATCATTCATCCACCGTACACATGATTGCATCCAATGATTCCTTTTTTTTTCCCGTCAGTGAAGAATAAACTACGTGGTAAACGAGTTTCGACGCCAGATGAACCGGTTGATGCGTTCAAAATGCATGTTTTGGCGATACCTCAATCGGAATGAAAAAAGTGCTATTAAAATTAGTTCAGAAATATGCAAAACTGTATCGATAATAGTGAAAAATACTTTAAAAAACAATAAAACCATTTTCAATGATAAATATTTGTTTTTATTTATTATTTCGTATACATAAATAGCAACCCTCGTACTACCGTATTGTTGACGCCATTTTTTTTCATGACATTTGTGACAGTTTGGGTTTAGCTACTGTGTAGTGTAAATGTGCCAGTTCTGTTATGTATATTAACTCAGTGCAGTTATTGTAATTTACATTGATAAATAATAAAATTATTGCAACTCAACGTGCATTTTGGGGAAATATCCCAATCAACCTGCGCCTCATAAAACGACAATGTATCGTTTATTCAATTAATTTAAAAAATTCGGAACTGCTGGGAATAGACCCCACATCAGAGATGCAACAAGGGTGATCAGCGCTGAAAATATTGGACATATGGAGCACAGTGTGGAGAAATATCCAAAAACGTCGATTCAACAAGACCGTGCACAATTAGGAATATCTCCACGCAGTCTATGCCGAATTTTGAGAAGCGACTGGCACAATGTTTCATATAGGATTTAAATTGTTCAAGAGCAGTCGTCTACAAAAAATAATAAGCGATTTGAACAGTTCCATAATATCGATAACTTTCATACAAAATTAATAATGAGCAATGAAACTTATTTTCATCTAAGTAGTCAAGTGAATAAACAGAATAACCGTTTCACATTCATCAAACGCCATTACATCTTTTTAAAGTTACAGTGTGGTGCGGTATTCATGCTCGAAAGATTATTGTATCGTATTTTTTAGTAGACACTAGTGGAAATACAGTTACAGTCAACGGTGAACAATATAGATGCATAATTCAAAACTTTTTGTTGCCTCAAATCGAAGAGCAAGGACTGAAGAATATGTGGTTACCTCAGGATGGAGCCACAGTACATACCTCATGTAAAACAATCAACATTTTGAAGAGCATTTTCTCTAGACGTTTAATTTCTCGAAATAGAGATTTATTATGGTCGCTTATATCTCCTGATTTGACGGCTTCGGATTATTTTTAATTGGAATTTTTGAAGGGAAAGTTTACATAAACATGCCTCAAACCACACATCAAGTCAAACAAATCAACCCCGCTGAAATCGCTGCATTAATACCAGATAGGTTGATAAAAGTTATGGAAATGGTGTTAAAAAGTTGCATTGTTACTAATGGCTCAAATAACAGAAGGCTTTCGCCATGTGCATATCGGGTGAAGCACATGGTGAAATAGGGGTAATCATGTTTCCCAACATTTTCCAGAAATTGGGATTTTGAATAAAAAATAATTATCGATTTTATTACTTTTTTTTAAACTTTATCATAAATAATATTGATAATCGATGCGAAAAACTTTTTAAAATTAATTATAAATGAATTAAAATGTATACAATTTTAAAAAAGATCACGTGACTACGAACGCGCCGCGATTGGCTCCTATGTTTGTGACGTCAGAATACTAAAGTGTTTTCGCGTCAGTACTACAGCTTCTATTCGTACATATTCCGTCAAAATTATAATTATATTATTATAATTATAATTATATAATTATAATTATTGTTGTTTAGTTTAATACTTATCTTAACTTTAAATATATGTTCTGATAATATACCTGCTGTGGATATTTTTATGGTCATAGAGTTTCTGAAAAATGACATTCGGTTCAATTCAGCTGAAATTCGAGGTGCTAAAGCATCGATGTAAGTTTTTAAAAAAATAATTATAATGTAAATGTACATAAGAAACATTTCTGAAAATACTTCTATTAAATATAATTAAAATATTTGTAGGGTGTCACGAGAAAGTTATATTTTGTTCAACTTAAATGTAAAAATTGCCACCTTGATTATTAATGAAAAATTAAGAAAATTTCAAGACATTCAATGTTCAGCAGATAAATACTCAAACAAAAAAATATATATAATGTTATAAATAGTAATATTGTGTATATATTTGTAATGTTGGTAATATTGGTTTTCAAAAATAATGAAAAATGTTAAATATTAAATAACCAAGAGATATTTTCTAGTTTTATAATTATTTTTTTGATCGAAAAACGATATAAATTATAATTAAAAAATAAAACAGATACTTACCGTTTAAATTGCTAATTTTATTTCAATAAAAAATACACTGTTAAATATACATAATAAAGCTTCCCCAACTACGTTAATATATTACAGTAGATTAAAATATGTAAACTACATTAATAATCAATTGACAATAAAAACAATCACTACCCAAAAGTATATACATATTTGTTTGATTACTTTCATTACAGTTTACAGTACTTTTAAAACCACACCTATTCCGAACCGAACTACCACACTACCGACCTATCACACTAAACTCGTTATCAATATTTTCAAAATAAATCCACCCATACTACATTGTTGCTTTGATTAATAATTAATATATAATTAATATATATAACTAATATATAATCTTTCCATTTAAGACAAAAAAAATTGTTCAAAAGTCCAAATGTGCGACACCGGATTGTGCCGAGGACATTGGTAGATCTCAGTGCTTATTACTGTTATATACTATATATATATATATACTATTATTAGTGCAGTGGTATTACTATTACTATATCCCGCTAAAGCATGGCCCATTAAAGACAAGATCCCATGCGCATTGATTCTTTTGAACATTGGTACTGGAGGCAGATCCTTCGCATTGCTTGGACTCCCAGACCTACAAACAAATCCATTATTCAACAAGTTAATGAATGCGCAAGGCATTCATTAACTATGATTCTATAAAACAGTTATTCAAATACTAAGATTAGTCACATTGATAGCATAGATGTTATAAATGGTGCACGCAGAGACGGCAATATCCGAGAAAGGCTGATGGCACAATAACGTATTAAGGATTCTGGATCACGCGGTAAACCTCTAAAAAGATGAGCAGGCCAAAATTAAAAACCTAACTGCTTCCATCTAACCAATATGCAATCAACATCTCTCCAGTATGCAATCAAGGAAACCCGAAACAGAGAACGCTGGGGAGAAATAGTCCCAAAAGGACGCAAACGGAATGAGTTTCCATAGGACACGAATCTTCTCTAAAGATGAATATGAAGAAGAAGATTGTATAAACTCATGCTTCATCTATGTCGTATAACAGTGAATATATTTCACAAAATTGCGCATATTTCATTTACTGTGTTACTAATATCAAAGCAACTAAGCAGAATTGCGTTAAAATAAGTCAAATTACTTTCTAACAGGGCAGTTGTCGAACATCTTGCAAAATATGGTAAACAAGGTCTATCGAGATCTATACAACTTGCGTACCTTCAATAGGTGATCATGTAATACATAGTGGTTTTTGTGATGATTTTGTTTATCGTAACGGTAATTGGACATGAATCACGTTTAATGAAGGTGCGACAACGTTTAAATTCAACAGTCCACTTTTTACGATCGAAAATAAAGAAAATTCTATGTACGTCGCGCTAAACCCATTAAAAGAATGTACTTCATTACCTCTCTGAACCGTTTTATTAATTTTTCAGAAAATTTCACAACTAGTTGGTTTTGTTCTATTGCCTCAAATAAACAAACAACTAAATTTACATGTCTAAAACTTTGCAACGGGTGACTACCTCGTCCCATTTGTCAAATGTTTCAGGTCTAAGTAATGTATATTAGTACATATTTCCAATAATATCCATTATTAAATAAGTTAGTAACTAGAAAAATTAGGTAACCTTTTTATAAACAAAAAAGGAACTAATATACCCTTCGCCTCATCCTAATCAGATTGAAAAGAATGGACCTTTAAAGTTTGACGTGATGGCAGGATGGTCGTTATTGACGGGATGACTAGCTACAGACTGATTAAACCGAGACCGTGAGAAAGTAAATAACGAGTTTTGAAAAAACCACATTCCTGCGATGACAATAAGAACACACTACAGTCTGTGGGCAGTACAGAATTTTCTAATCAAACTTCGGAAAAGTTTTTTTATACAGCGTAGATGGAAAACTTGATATCTTTTTGGATGTTTGAAAGTGTATAGTGTAGTTCAACTATAATAATATATATTTAAATTTTTTAATAGTAAAAATTTGCTTACTGGAACTAAACTTGGCTATTTCTATTATTATTATTTCCTTTTTTAAAGTTCTCGACGTTCTCGAAAGTTCTCGACACACGTTTCGCTAACCAATCATAATGATTAAAGCAATGTCCAATCGACTCGCTGTTTTAAGGAAACTTAAACCTGCTTCATTCATACCAACAGATTTTCCTTTTTAATGTATCCTATCACGTTTAACAAAACCTTAGTTTAGCCTAGTAACGTTTTAAATCGCTTACTTTGTTATTTTGTTTGCAATCGCATAAAACAACTCAACATGCTTTTGATCTTTGATTTTCTCATTTTGGCTTTTTTGGCCGTGGTCAGGTTGAAGTGTGTCATTCCTGGCTGTGGCTCATCATTTCTAAGTCTTATTCAAAAATCCAAGACTTGTAACCTGCAATTACACGTTCCAGAAAATAACAGTCATTTACAATTCGCCGAATAAAGTCAAGAGTTTCCGCAGAGAGGTTCATCTTCAATCGAGTCTAGGTCTTGTAAGAATATCTTAAATCGCCTGAAAACTTGCACCCTTTATAAAACATTGTCTCAAGGTTTATTAAAGTTTTGCAAGAGTGTCCGTCGCAGTGTGCTCAAATATAAAATAATAGTTCAAAATTGATATCACTTGGTATCAATTTTCAGAAAGCTCTATAAAAATCCAGTTCATGAGAAGAATTGCCATAGACTACCAAGTAACATAGTGAGTTCAAACTCGCACTTAAGATGCATCAGATATTTGTCGACCTCTTCTCCAAGGGGGAAGCCAACAGTGTTGCCAGATCGAACGCCACATTACTTTATTTATACACTTCATATCATATAGTAAATGCCAGTTTTCTATATTACTTAATCTCATAATCAGCCTGGTTGAAGTTGATTTTATATAAATATTTCTAAAGATTTCAACGGACTATAAATTGTACAAAAAAACAATTTTTACAATCCTGATAACGAAAATAAAATAATAAGATATAAAATTATATTTTACTATATACAAACGATTGTTATCATAACATCCAATATGTTAATTTTTGAAAAACTAGTTGAGATAACCAGTAATTCTAGAACAACAGTTCTATTTTTTCACAAACTGTATAAACAATTCATCGTTTTCTTATACGCGTAGTATTTTTCTTTCACTGTGCTTACATTTTCATTTTCCAATTTCCAACAAAGGAGATTCAACTAGGCTTTCACATATATATTCGTTCAATTTCCACAATTGTTTCATTGATCCTATCATTTCTTTTTATCAATATGTAAACAGTACATTTCACTTTAACTATTCAGTATTATTAGTATTATTAGAATTCATTATAATATTCACTTATTGATGAAATTTCTGTTCTAATATATACATATAATTAAATATATTTATTATAATATTTTTGTTTGAAATTGAGATTATCGTTTTAATTATACATTAATATTTTAAAATATTTCTTTTATAAATAAATGCCTGATTCTATCATATTACTTTCAGCTTTAGGAACAAGTAATATTATTTTTCCTTGGTATTTGAAAAATACTTTAAATGTAAAATTACAAGAGAACTTATTTATCAACATTTTAGAAAATATGGCACTATTTTTTGTTAACCATTTTAAATTAGTATTTTTATAAATATATAATTTATTTTATTAATTGAATTATTTAGTTAATTGAATGAGTTGAGTATGAGTTATTTAATGGATGAGTGATTTGTGTAAAGTTGTCTAAATTTATTACCGTAAGTATTAAATTTATTAAATTTATTATTAAATTTATTATATTATAAATGTATTTTTCGTTAATTCCTTTGATATATTGATTAATATTTAAAAAAATCATATTTCTTAGATATCCTAGAATATCGGAACAAGCTATTTAATTTTACTTAAATTTTTTAGTTTTATTCTTTTTTTTCCCGTTCTACGTTTGATGCCGCAAATCTCATCGTAGGCCAACTTTTCTGTCCATTTTTTTCAATATTATTTTATTGTAAAAAAACAGTTATATTATGAAAAAATGAAAAAATAATTATTTTGATTAACATACATATGTATATATATATATATATATATATATATATATATATATATATATATATATATATATATATATATATATATATATATATATATATATATATTTACAGTTGTGGCCAGAGAAATAGAGCGGTTACAATAAAAGTTACTGTTTGAAAAATAAGGTTACAATAGCATAGGTAATTAGTATAATATCTATAGAGAAAACAAAATATCAAACCTAGTTTTAAAAAAATACTATAAACATAATATTTAACAAAAATTTAGAAAAAAGAACATGGAAATTTTGTAATAAAAATAGAGTCAAATAAGAAACTAGCACAATATATACTATTTAACAGTTAACAAAAGTACTAAATAAGACATAAACATTTTATAAGACTTAATACTTAGTTTTAATGCTTTGTGTTTTATTATTTTTTCAGAGCTTACAAGTATTTGACACATTTATAATCGTATAGCTTCCCATTTTTTTTTTAATCACCAAGTTTGTTTCTCGTATTATCTTTACCCACGGCCTTCTTGATGCAAGTCCATAAGATTGCAATAGATTTGAGGTCCGGCAATTACAAGACCAGGACAGTAAATTTACTTTATTGTCACTAAGAAGTAATTTTCTTTTCCTAGCAGTATGTTTGGGATCATTATCATGTTGATATTTCTATATCAGCGGCATATTTTCTTCTGCAAAAGGCAGCGACTTCCTGAAGAATTTGAATGTACTCATTTGGATCCCTGATATTTTTAATCCAGTAAATTGGTCCTACACCATACTATGAAAAAGATGCCGACAGCTTTATAGTACCGCCTCCATGCTTTACAGTTTTAATAGTATGTTTTGTTAATAATTCTTGGTTAGGTGGTATTCTAACATAAAATATCACGCCATTTCATGATTACCTGTTCACCATACCAATTTAACTGATCTTGAGTAAACTTTAAACGTTGTTTTACATTCTTGGATTCTGGCTGCTTTAACGTGTAAGTTACTTAACTAAAGCCTTCTTCGAATTATCCTTATTTCTTATTAAAATTATTATTATTTAACTTATTTCTAACCCCAATTCACTTTTAATTTCGGTAGACAATTTAAATGAGTCGTTTTTTGAAATTCGGATAATCTGTTTTCGTGAACTAGTTGTTTTCTTTTTCTATATCTTTTTTCTAAACGACCGACAATTTTTGCAATTTTCCTTAGTAACTATGCTTCTTTCCACAATGTTAAAATCTGCACTCTTTCAATAGCTGTCCAATAGACGCTAGGACCTTTTTCTAATAAAATTATTATTTGGCCAATTTTGTTTTCATTTATTGTTTTAATTTTAACGCTAGAAATAAACAAAACGTGTCGATAAATAAACAGCAAAACGTAAAGGCAAAAACAGCAAAACTCTATTTTTATAATCACATTTTCATGTTCTTTTTTCTAAATTTTTGTTAAATCTTATTTGTACAGTATTTTATTATTATATTATACAGTTTTACTAATTACGATTATTTGATTATTAATGTAATAATCAAATAATCAAGTAATGGAAATCACGTAATAATCAAATAATGGAAATTTAGACCTGGAAATTGTTAAGCGCAGACAACAAAATATAAATATAGAGTTGCGAATCTTTGATATAGCAGTATTACCAATATATTCGCAAGTGAATCTTGGATGCCACTATAGAGACATAAAAATAAAATAAATGCAACCAAAATGAAATATCTAAGAAAAATAGCAAGCAAGACAAAACTTCATTAATTAGGAATGAACATTTAGGAACATGATAAAACAGGAACCGATGTCTAAAACTAGAAAGAGATAACTAAACTTACATTATCGAATAAACCCTGTAACACTAGTCAAAAAGGCAATCGAAACAGGAAAGAAGAGAAAAAGAATGGGAGGTAGACCAAAACTAAGCTAGCTAGATAGAGAATTCAGAAAATTGTATTTTAGGGTAAATAAGAGAGGAGATCAAAATTATGACACGGAATAGGAACAAATGGAGAAATTGAGCAAATGAATCTAGAGTAGTTGTACAGAATTCTGCAGAAAGGTGGAAATACATAAAATATGTTTCGGTTGCTAGCAAATAGCAACAACTAGCTTTCAGTTTGATCTGTAATGTAATTGATAAATTAAAAATTCAATACTTCTGCAAGGTTTCTTTTTTGTGAAGTAGGGACATGCTATAATTACAGAGGCTATGTATCCCTATTCCACAATAATTTTTCTAAAGGATCTTTCAAATTGAGCGGTTTTTTTAATCCTTGAATAACACCAGATGGCGTTATGAATTTGCCTAGGTCTAGTCCCATTTCAGAAGTGTAACGTATGACATTTATAAAAATTGAGTCGTACGCTATGCAACAGCGCATTAAAATTGTTAAATTATTCTATGAAAATGGGCATTTAGTAAAAAATGTTATTAGCAAATTGGGTGATATTTACGGTTTTACATAATCGTCCATCTGAAAGCACTATCAATTGAATTGTTTAAAATTTTCAAGAAAATAGTTCGGTGGAAGATAAAAGAAGAGTATATATTGTCCTTCACAAGAGCATATTGATTTGGTACGTGAAGGTGATCCTGAAGATCCAAAAATTTCCATTAGTCTACGTTCACAATAATTTGGACCCAGTGAATCCACAACATGGCGTATTTTACGAAAGGATTTAACTCTGAAGGCATATAAGGTTCAAATAATACAGGAACTAAAGCCACTGGATCATTCAAAACATCGTGCATTTGTCAATTGAATCAAAGAACAAACAACAAGAAAAAAAAAACAAACAAAACAAAACAACAATATTTTTCTCAAAAAATCATCTTTTCAGATGAAGCAGATTTTGAAATTGGTGGCGATGTTAATAAACAAAATTTTACCGCATTTGGGGTGAGGAAAATCCACGATTGATTCATGAGAAACCTTTACGCCCTAAACGAGTCACTGTTTGGTGTGCTTTAGGGTCAGGAGGTGTAACTGGGCCTTATTTATTTCAGAATGCTGCTGATGAAACTGTAACTGTGAATGGTGTTCGATATAGTGAGATGATATTTGGATTATTGTGGGCTGAATTGAATAATATTGATCTCGAATATATGCGGTTCCAACAGGATGGCGCTACACCTCACCCTGCTAATGAAACAATTGATTTATTGAGAGAAAAATTTCCTCGACGAGTTATTGCAAGAAACGGTAATGTTAATTGGCCACTAAGATCATGTGAATTGATACCGTTCGACTATTTTTTTGGGGTTACGTGAAAAGCAAGGTCTATAAGAACTATCCACAACCGCTTCCTGAATTAAAGGATGAAATTATTCGGGTAATTGGTGAGATAGGGCCACGGTTATGTCAAAATATAATCCAAAATTTTGACAAAAAGGGAACGTCTGTGGAGCTGCAAGAGGTGGTCATTTGGCAGATAGTCTTTCGTATTAAAAAATCATACACTATGCTTCAATTATCAATAAAAAGTTTTTTGAAATCAAAACACACAACAAATTCAAAGACAAATTCACAAATTCTGTGTTTTATTCAAGAATTATAAAAACCACTCAATTTAAAAAACCGTTAATAATATATAAATAAATCAAAATACAATAAAGTCTGGCCTGGTTTATCATAGTCTTCGAGAAGTCAGTGTAGAAGGTGTCAAATTGAAACCAAATCTCTTTGAGTTGAAGTATATTTGCAGGCTTTATATTTTCCAAAAAAAGAAACGGAATATTTACCAGAATCGCATTCTCTACTTTGAAATAAAAAATCTTTAAATCCATCAAAAGAATGTTTATTCCAATATATGCTTATTCCCATACTGTAAAAATACAAACAACAATACTAAACGCTAATCCTAACAAGGACATACAAAAGTATGTGATGATCAATTTTAAATCGTTAGAGAATTATTGGGCAACATAATGTTATCATTTTTATACGTGCGTGTTAAAACATATTTAGATAAATATTTTAACTACCATTGGTTTAATGAAAAAAAAACATATTTGCGCTCCTAATTTGGGATGTTCGTGATCGAAGACTGAACATCCTTGTTCTCTGTCACCTTGGTCTAAAAAGAAATGATGGTCAAAATGGAGATTAATCTACTTCTATTGTAATAATGTCTTTATATTTTTCGAAAAGTAGTACAAATAAATTTAAATATATACTGTATAACATATATTTTCGAGGTTACTTAAAATTATTGAAAAATGTATTCAAGAGTACCGAAAATTCATAATATTTAACTAATTGTCAATTAAAAGGCTTTGTTTGAAAAGTTTTCAGCTAATTAATTAGGCAAACCACAACAGTACAAGTGCTCGGGAAAAATTTAATGATGTTATTCCTTTAGGAAACAATCAAATTACACTAATTGCTCTAGTTGGTTGAATCCACACTAACGATAAAAAAGAAGAAAAAGCATTACGAAATTGTATTTAGTATTTCTGTACAGTAAGGACTTGAAAAAAATCAGTTAAGGGTAGATTACAAGAAACTGCCAAGGGTTAGTAGTACGCCAATAACTGTTTGCTAGTTCTTCAAGTTGGTAATATTAAAACGTCAAAAGTGACAGAGAGCCAAATAGGTGAATAAGGGATATGGTCGAACACCACGATATTACTGTAAACCAAAAAATTACGTATTTTAACTAATGTAAACGCTTACTTTCTGTTTTACCACAATTTCTTGTTAAAGAGATTTAATTTAGCGTTACCACTGAACTTCGCAGTGATTAAAGCAGTGGCAAAAGCTGTCATCAAATCGAAGAATATCAACCTTTTATCAGTTTTTCTTCTTTCTTTAATTCGAACTTTTATTGCTGAACCTGGAAGTAAATTCCCTTCAGTACTACCTGTACCTCTTGACATCTTGCAAACCAATTATATATGTTCGTGTCATTCATAATTTCGATATCGTTAACAACTTCAATTATTTTTTCAAGTTTTTTTTAGGACTTATACACAACATAAGACTTAATTTAATATAGGTGATCCAAACTTGTTAACTTGTGTAATTGTTAACTTTTCGAAATTAAATAAAAAAATACAAGTTAATCAATTTAACAAATTTATTCTTAAAATTTACAACAATTTTTGGAAATTCACGTTCTGAAGATTACTTTGTCTAAATGCTCTCCATTGTATATCTCTTCTTCGAGATATCACTTTTCCTGGAAAAAAGTGCCTGAACGACAGATAAAGAGAGATTTGAAGTGCGGCAGGTGTATCCGTCCTGTTGGAACCAAGTGTCCTGAGTCCACAGTATATCCTTCAAATTCTTGAAGAGCAGGAGTGAAAAAAAATTGAAGCATGCCGACATAACGCTGAGAATTTACCGTTACTATGTGTCATTCTTTTTAGAGTTTTCTCCACACCATTAGCGACAATTTTGATTATTGTCATGGTCATTATGGTGGTCAATAAGCCTCATCGGAGAATGTCCAGTCGACTTCTGGAAATCGGTTCATTATTTCGTTAGGGAATAAAAATCTATCAACGGGGTCCTTCGGCTTCAATTTTTGCATTAATTGAATATTGTATGGGTAAATATATAAATCTTTTTGGAGGATGCGAAGCACCGACGATCTAGTCCCATTTAAACCAGCTACCCGCTTTCGAATCGATAAGTTTGGTTGGCTCACGGACGCTCTCACTCTCTCAATGTTTGCGCCGAATTCTCGCCGATTTTTGATGACCGGAGACGCGTTTATTTAACGTTGAACCAGTTTTCTCAAACTTACGAACCCATTACTTCATCAATGGAAGGCTTGGACATTGCTGAACAGCGTGCAAATTGAAATGTCAGAATCTATGACCCGCAATAAAACGAGTGCTCCTCTCCCGTGTAGCCCTGCATGGTGACTAAATTTCACTAAGTCGAACTATCGTTTAAGACTGAGTCCATCTTTCTACCCCTCCTACCAAATTTTCTACAGTTTAACCAAACATTATCAACTCTTTGAACCACTCTCTAACTCCTTATTGTTGTTTTTTATGGTCAGTGCTCAAAAACTACTCTTAATAGTAAATATAATCGAATACGCAAAAGAACATATCACAATAGAAAATATTGTTACTCTTACATAGAACTAGGCAGGGTGCATTGTCACAATATCTAATGACAGATTTCTCTGAAAGATTATTGAATATAGAGAATATCCTCTCCTAAATAGTAAATATCCTCCAACAAGAACGAATGATGATTTAGAAGACATTCATTTCGATTAAAAGCAAACCACACAAAATAGTGAGCTACGGAAGGAATCAAGAAAGGCTTCAGTGTGCCAGTGAACTTTAGTAGAGTGGGGGGCGTGAGTGATGATGATAATATTATCTATTGATTTTGTTGATCTATTGTATTATTAAGCTTAATTTGTTTTCATATTTACACAGCACAGGTTCGTGTAACGCCAATTTTCTAATTCAAACCTTGCGATCGTCACACTCTTACAGCAGATAGATTAACGCCTGCCCACGTTTAAAGATATATTCCATACACAATTTGTGCTTCAGCCTTTAAACGGTACTTGATAGCGTCGTGGTCTTGAAATTGCCTTTTGAACCTCCGTTGTGAAACACTAAACTCGATTATTACAACTAAACCAATTTACTAAACCGTATTTCGCTAACTATGTTCGCATCATCAGAAGATGATTCAATCCAATTCTAAAACTAAACTAGTTCTATTTATATGACAACCATACCGTTAACTAAGTTAACTTAATAATTAAAAATTTGACTGAATGGAATAGGTCCTTTATCCCAGTTTATGGCTTTCTTACATTTGTCTATGTGAATGATTCTGTTCGCATCCAAAGCCCTATTATTATCTACTCTTTCGCCCAGTCTTAAGTTATTAATATATATACCATGCTCGAGTGCATGTTGGGCAACACAACATTTTTCATTTTTCCCATATCCAATGTGAGCAATGTCTTCTTTATATATAGTTAATATATATTTTTTAGATTCTCCAATATACTAAAGTAATTGAAAAGTTCGCGGAGCGGAAATGATAAAATCAGTTTATAATTGAAAAAAATATTTTATTCTTCCGCATATTCTCCCTCAAGCTCAATACATTTTTTCCAGTGGTTCTCCAATTCATTTATTCCATCTCTGAAGTGATTTTCTGAAAATCCTTCAAAATACTCATACTACGGCTGCTAAACTTCTTCATTTAATAAAAAACCGCTTGGCACATAGAAACATTTTGAGGTTTGGGAACAGGTGAAAGCCAGAGGGAGTCAGATCTGGTCAATATGTATGAATACCTCTGTGAATCAGTGTATTGTCTTGATGATTTTTTTTTTCGCTAAACCAGGTTTTTTTTCATTAACTTTTGCATTTAATTGTTCTAAAAAGTTTGAGTAATACTGTCCTGATATTGTTTTACCGGTTTGAAGGTAATCAATTAACAAAATGCCTTTTAAATCCCAAAAAATTGATGTCATGGCCACTTTGGCTGGTTCGAAGCTGAACAACCGGGCTTAGTCCACTCTGCGGTTTGTTGTCTAAATTCAGGATTATAGTAGTAAACCCAAGTCTTATCCATAGTTACAAGACGATGTTTAAAATCTATTTTATTCGTTCAAAAAAGATCGAAATATGGGTTAGAAAGTTTTACTCGAAGCCGTTTTTTGACCAGAATTTAACAAATACGGCACCCATCTTGAACATAGCTTTCTCAAGCCCAATTTCTTTTTCAAAATATGAAACATTAATTCAGTTGAAATATCCATAGCCTAAGCGATTTTACTCAAAGTCAATTGTCTGTCATCCATAACCATATCCATGTATAGAATTATTTGTTCACTAGTTACACTTATTGAACGTTCAGAAAGAGGATCATCATCCAGGCTTGTACGATCACGTTGAAACTCACCTGTCCACTTACAAACCATTGTTTTTAAAGGAACAGACTACCCTAATACATTTACCATTTCACTATGAATTTCCATTACCTTTAAACCTTTTTTTACAAAGAATTTAATCACTGCACGATTTTCAATATTGTCCATTTTAAAAAAATTTACTGATACGTGTACTTTAAGCTGCTGTTTTTGTACGAATGAATTGACAGATCGACTTGAATCACGTATGTTCATATGAAAGACGAAACTTCAAAATGTATCTATGTGTCCCTCCGCAAACTTTTCAATTAGTTTAATGCGTTCGATCACAGTCTTTACAACTAATTTCATAAATCCCCAATTTTTCATTTTGATCTATTTTATCCTTTGGATTACCCATGACTTCTCTTAATTCAATTACTTATCTAAAAACCCCGGTGTAGAAGTTTAAAAAAGTGATTTAATGTTTAGTGATAAATCTCATCAAGTTTGACTTGCCTATTATTCACTTTATTGTCTTGTTCACATTTTTTTCAAATGATAGTTACTGAATATTTAAAGTTTCTCGGTTTTCTATATTTTGTTTTTCCAAAGAGCATTGTGCATTTTGTCCGATTTTATTATAATAGATTTTATATGCTGTTCTATAGGGTTGCTATTTATGTATCCGGAATTGACGAAAATAGTGTTGCTAGGCGCCATGACATATACATCGTAATGTTTGATATTGTTGACTCAGAACGTTTTCTCATACCAACGCTATTAATGTTGTTTAGAGACTTGAAAATTTCATCTCAGTTAAAAAATGAAATTAACTCGTGAGAATTTTTGTGCGATGATTTACTACGACTTTCCACGTGAATTAGCTCGACAACAGTGCATGATCAATTCACTGACACTTTGCGATGAAGCACTATCTAAAACCACTCTTTATCAATGATTTAGTTTGCTCACGGACTAATTTAAAGAAGGTCATGCAAAATCGGTTGTTGTGCCAGAAAACATCTATGTTGTGCGCATACTGATAAAGCAAGATTATCATGTGATATACCGTGAGATTAAGGCATCTCTGGACATTAATATGACAAGCACACACAAGATTTTACATGAACATTTACTAGTGAAAAAGATTTGTGCGCGTTGGATTCCGCATAATTTGGCAATCGCTCAAAAGAGACTTGTGTCCATTGGTGCAAAGAAATGCTCAAAATATACAGTTGTTGTGCGTAAAAAGCCGTGGATAATATCTACACAGGTGACGAATCTTGGATATATTGTGTGTTGTGGTATGTGTCTTTCAAAATGAGCCAAACCCTACAAATTTATTCGCGCAAGAAGTACTTCGAAGCTAATGGTCGCCTGTTTTTTTTGGGTAAATGGGCATGCGGTTACAGTGCCCCTAGCGAATTGTAGAATGATCAATTCTGAATCGTATACAACCATTTGTTTGCCAGAAGTCTTTGAAGAAATAAGAAAAAACAATCACCGTCGCAGGATCATTCTTTATCGTGACAACGCGAGCTCTCGCACATCGGACCGAATAACTCAGTATTTTAAAAGTCAAAACAAACATCGAATTGATGGATCATCCACCGTACAGTCCTGATTTGGCACCCAATGATTTTTTTTATCCGTCCGAGAAGAATAAACTACGTGGTCAACCAATTTTGATGCCAGAAGAAGCGGTTGCTCCATTAAAAATGCATATTTTGGAAATCCCTCAATCGGAAGGAAAAAAGTGCAAAAAAGTAAAAACAAAGTGCTAACAATCACAGCTAAAGTAAAAAACAGTAAAACCATTTTCAATGATAAATATTTGTTTTTATTTACTATTCCGGATACATAAATAGCAACCCTCGTAATAATTGTATAATAATAGTTATACTGACATTAGATCTAACTAAAATTAATGATTTTTATATACAGGTACTATTCACTAAATAAGAAAATTATCGCCAAAGTAATAAACCTCCTTGAATTTAGCATCTTCATTTTTTACTAGCCGTAACTCACCATATAAATCCAATTCTCAATATAAATCGACGATCTTCTAAATAAAGTCTTCAACACAATTAAAAACAAATTTCCCATTTTTTTGGTCTTCCATAACAGTTTTTAACGCATATCTCAATAAAAAAATAGGCATTTCTAGACGCACAACCTTCACTAATCAATTATCTTTTTTATATATATAATAAATATTACATACTAGTCAATACCTGTATATGAATAATAACATAGCAAGGAATGAGTGATGGGAGAATTATTATATTTAATTTATATTAAGGACTGTACAGAAAAAAATTAGTGGATAATATAAAAAAGAATTTTATAAAAATTATCTCCAAACATTACCAAGTCCAGTTTTTGAACTAAAATTATATGAAGATTTAAACGTTTTGCACCCCTCTACGAGAGTAGTCTGAAATGCTTCCAGCCTCAACATGAAGATGGTGTTACTTGTCAAAAATATTCTTGTAGACTAATTGTGCATGCGTTGAAAGATAACCTTGAAAATGTTATCCATATTAGATGTTCAGTTGTTGTTTAACATTTGTCATTTATCTCAGTCGGTGTTAGTGTTTCTGTAAAGATGGAAATAATCGAATATTGAGCCGTCATTAAATTCTTGAATTTGAAAGGTAATGCGCCTACAGGCGCGTTCTCACAAGTCAAGTTTAATTGACCGATATTAGTTGATCAACAAAAGTTGAATAAAAAACCTGGTGAGAACCTTTGTTTCAATAGATTTGGATCAACTTTTTAGCGAATCAAGAAAAGTTTGACCGAGTCAAACTTTATCGTTCAAGTGATGAGTCATCCGCCATTTGCTTTCAAGTTGAATTCGACCTTGAAATCTGTGAACCCTCTCTCATTCCAATTGGCTTGTCAGTTTTGCCCGTGTGGTGTATTCAAATATTTCTAAGCTGAGCGTCAAGCGATCCGAAAGCGTGATGTATACATTTTTAGAGCTATACAATAAGCATGATTATGTTTGGAACCATCGTTTGGATAAATATAAAAATAAAGATACGCGGGAGAATTCTTTGAGATATATATTCGAAGAAATGGACATTTCTGGTCTCACCATTTCTGATGTGAAAAACAAAATTAAAACAATCGAAACTATGTACAAGAAAGAAGATTCGTTGATGTGCAAATCCAAAAAAGTGGAATGGAAATTGAGGAAGTATACGTACCCAGACTGTTTTGGTATAAAAGAGCAGATACATTTCTGAATAGTGTTATAAATATGAGCGATACATCATCAAATTTAGTAAGTATACTCTTTATTTTTTAAAGTAACTTTACATTAACTTGCAATTATTTTTAATCATCGTCGAAATCATCGAAAAAGATTCTGCGTATTCATCAAGCACAGTAGTCGCTGAGCTCATATAGTTACGACTTCCAAAATTGACTTGCAAATTATCCAAACCATTCACCTGAGTATTCTGTGTTCTCCAAGAACTTGGTATAATGCATCCGATATTCAGATCTTCAGTATCAAGGAAGCCTGCCGGTATGTATCATTTACTTAAACTCATTTTTAACCAGTTATATAATGCTAATGCTGCTTTGACAATTCCGTCCATTGAAGTAATTCCAACCGCTGTGGCTTACTCAAAAACTCTGAATCTAGAAACCAAAATTCCCAATGCATTTTCAACTACGCGACGAGCTCTTGGCAAGCGGTAGATAAATATTTTTGTTTTCTCGATAAATTAGTAATCTACTCCCAAATGGTTTTAAAAAGGTCGTTCGTAAGGGGAAAGCATCAGAATATTGCTGAAATCTTCTAACGCTGCATTCAAAGATGATTTGCTAAAAACGGCAGCACATTTGCTCGTCCATTTGTACAATCATCAAATAGCCGAAGCAATAGTTTGGGTCAACACCTGCAAGCAAAATTAGGCTATATGAGCCTTTGTAATTAAAATACTCAGATCCACTACGAGGGTAATTTCGTATAACGATATGTTTTCCATCTATCGCAGCACAACAGTTGTGGTGCCATAGAAAGTAGTATTATACCAATTCCATCGAAAGTAGTATTCCTTTTCAATTGTTTTCTATTCTTCTTCAGTTTGTGACACAATAAAAAAAAGTTTTCTACATTGTAAAAATTTTAAATAATTATGAAATGGTCAAAACTGTTACACATTTCCGTAACGGACGTATTTCCTGCTCCTCAGAGTCGCAAACAGAAAATGGTTCATAACTAAGCGCGGTGATTGATAAACTTGATAAAGTAGTACAAAGTAATAGAAATGAGACGAAAGATGAATTTAACATATTTGCTAAATATGTTGTTGTCCAACTATAACACATGTCTCTTTACGATGCTATCATCTACTAGGAACCAATTCAAACTGTATTAAGACAAAACCGATTGGAACTCATAACTAAACAATCCCTGTATAATACAACTCAATTACGAGCGTTTTTACCTTCTCTAAGTACTACTCCATCACCAGCGTTTTCAAATTGCATGGATGGAGAATATTGGTCGTCCTCAGTTGCCACTTATTCCAGCAACAAACAACAATGCGGAGAGGATTCGAAGTCGTAATCTGCTATACTTGCTAAACCTCTATATAATATTTTACAGTAAAAAAAATTAAATCAAATGTTGTAAAGCTTACACTTATTATTTTTGTAAAAACAGATTGTACTTACTTTAATAAACTCTTCTAAAGCCTTGTATAAAGCTGCACAAACTTCCTTCAAAAAACTTGAAATGGTACGTTTAGGTACACGATATACGGAAGCAAGCGTTGAAAATGAATCTCCTCTAGCTAAATACCTTAAAGTTACTTGCAGCTTTATACGATATACGGAAGCAAGCGTTGAAATTGAATCTCCTGTAGCTAAATACCTTAAAGTTACTTGCAGCTTTAATTTTGATGAAATAACTTGTCGCATCATGGATCGCGTTTCTTTTTGCGATACTCAACTTTCTATAGCAATTCCTCACATTTTTCTTCTGAGATTCTCAGATGATTTCTGTATCCTTCACTATTCTGTAACTCTAGTTCCTTCGGCAACGTCTCCAATGCTCCTAATCGGTTTCTTCTCAAGATCGACTAGCTAACTCAAAAACCGCGCTTTTGACGAATGTTCGAACTACTTCGCGCACCGCTACCTTCAAAATTATTATAAAACTGAAACGGTTTGATCAGTTTTAATTGAAACGTGCGAACCACAACTGATTCAAGTCGCATTCAACTTTTGTTGATCAACTAAAATCGGTCAGTTAAACTGGACTCGTAAGAACGTGTCTTACACATATTAAAGCCGAGACAGATTCTCTTTACGGGGATCGTCAGTCAAGTTAGTGCGGCCACGTTGAAATTCAGCTGCCCTCGCTGTCGGCTCGATATTCGATTTTTCCATTTTTACAAAAACTCTAACATCGACTGACATAAATAACTGTTAAACAACAACTGAGCATCTAATATGGCTGATATTTTCAAGGATATCTTTCACAGCATGCGCAATTATATTACCAGTATATTTTTAACAAGTAACACCATCTTAATGTTGAGGCTAGAAACTTTTCACATTACCCTCGTACTTAGGCATTCAAAAATGATATATTTTCATGTTTCTGTTAAAAGAAAGTAGTGATAAAAACTGGCAACCTAATTTGCGCAATTTATTGGTACCTTTGTATAAATAGCAGTGGCGACTCGTGAGGGAGGGCGTTAGGGTGCCCTTCAGCATTTATCACAGTAAATAATTTTTCAGAGCAAAACACCACAGGTTCACCTCCTGTATAGGGTTTCAATAGTTCGAAAAGTAAAAAAGGAGGAAGGGGAAAGCAAAAAAAAATCTTCAGCAGCACTATTTTCTTCTACGCCCTCCCACTTTAAAAACTCATGAGCCACCACTGATAAATAGAGATTTAATAACCTGAATAAGTTCATAACAGGGGTTTAGATCGATTAGTTAAAAATTTACGTTTGAAATTTTACGACTTACGAACTTAAGGATCACCCTAATAAATAACAGTTTTAATATTCTGGGATTCACATTTCTATACATATATTATAAACTTACTTTCACGTATATTACCTAATATATGGAGTGTAAATATATTGATGTTATCTGTACTTTATATAAAAGGTGTAACGCAATATTCAAGTAATTAAACTTTTTGCCAATTTTTAGATCTTTTTTTACTGTACATAACTATAATGTCGTAATCTTCACTATTGATAACATATTGCACCTTTAGAGTTTTTTTTTCACTTTATCTGTTATGTGTGTTTTTATTTTGTCTTGATATTTGAGAAACTGAACAATTGGCATTTTAATGGAGGGGATACCACCAGGAGCGTGCAATGGCGTGTTCGGTGTGGTTAACAGACATTTGGCAGGCTCAACATAATTTTTAAGAACAAACATTTTCAAAAGCTTCGGGTAGCACAGAGGGGAATGGAAAAATGTATGCTTGGCATTACAAGATAGGACAAAAACCCCTGCACATGGATCACAGAACAACCGAAAGTATGTGATATTGTAACAGTAAAATAATTCAAATGGAGGTGTATAGGCGATATATGCCGAGGCGATGGAGCATCGTTAAGAATATTGGACCTAAATCTGCTGAAGAGGCCTTCATCTTGAAGTGTGTAGACACAGGCTGATGATGATGATGATGATATGGATTGTAAATATGTCGACTTCGACTTCCTCAGCCAGGTTTTTTAGTTAGCCCGGAGGCTCCTACTAGTTTCTAATGAGATTCAAACCCTAAGATGGGCGCTTTTTATGTTTTGGAGGTCTCTAGCTGACCTTTGACCTGCCGGAATTGAAGATTTCGACTGTCATTTAAGTTAATAGAAAGACAAGAAGGATAGTATTTCAATTATTAGAAGTCCTGGCGAACTTCTTGAGGTTAACAAGAAAGAAAAAGAGCAAAAAAGCTAGATTTCTATTTTTTATTATTTTTACTTCAATCGGAAATTTGATGGAGTTTTCGCCGAATGGCGGTCCGACCGATCGAAAAAGAGTGACCGATCAGCCGCCATCCGACGACGCCGGGGATTGTGCATCATTCTGTTATTTATAGTCGAAGCGGCCTTACGCAAGCCAGGAACCGATATTCGATTCCCTTCTGCCTGCCGCCCGTACAATGACATTGGGGATTTTTTATGACTCAATTTACCCGGGAAGTCGGGGTAAATTTTCCGGAATTTTCCCGACGAGCGGGTTTTCGCTTAGAGAGGCTTTTAGAACAAACCTCTCGTAAGCTTTTTCAAAAAATTGCGAAACCATGGGGACTCCAGTTTCGGCATGAATTTGGGTGTTCCGAACAAACCATGGAGCGTTTAGCGCCAAACGCAAGGTTTTGTGTTGAAGAACTTGTAATCTGTGCACCGAAAAAGGTGACAGGAAGCGAAAATACACTATTAGACGGTATAAATATGCGGATCTAATTAAAGTATTATAAATATTTACTTTGATGCAAGGGTTTAGCTTGCTCGATCTGGAAATTAAGGGGTACGCGAGTTTGAAGATACCGTACCCCTTACTTAAAGTTAGATGGATTTGACTAGACCATTGAAGAGAGCGGTCAAAATGTAGGCCTAGATAGGTTGCTTTTTGCAACCACGGAATAGGCACTTTCTCAACCAGCAGTCTGGCTGCGCATTTAGGGCGCTTTCTGGTGAAGATAATCGCCTGGGTCTTTTTAGGTCTTTTTAGGATTGACCTGCAGGCGCCAGAATTTAAGCCAGGAAATTGCAACGTTAAGTTGCTTTTGCAGTCGGTTATGAATAGCCGACGCATGACGTGACGTGACAAAGAAGGCAGTGTCGTCTGCGAAAAATGCAGAACTAACGTCACTATAACAGGGAATTTTGGCTATGTACAGGTTGTACAAAGCCGGGGAAAGGGGTGAACCTTGCGGGACGCCCGACTCTATGGGCTTTCTCGTTGAAAGGGACGAATTAATCTTTACCTGAAAGGATCTGTCTGACAGGAAAGAGCGGATTAGTATGGTAAGGTCTTTAGGAAAACCTAATTCCATGGTCTTATAATTAAGACCACGGTGCCATACTTTGTCAAAGGCTTTGGAAATATCTTGAAACACAGCGCCAACGCACTTTGTTAATCGAAAAGCCTGGTGTATTTCGCCAGCAAGCCTTGTGCATTGCTGCAGGGACGAATGTCCCTTTCGGAACCCAAATTGCTCTTTAGGTATTATGCCTTTGCTGTCGGTAAAGTCATTTAGTGCGGAAAGAATGACCTTTTCGGCTATCTTGGAGAGATTATTTAGCAGGCTTATGGGCCTAAAATCAGAAGAGAGGTGCGCGCCTCTCTTCTTCGGAATAACTGCTAAATTAGCGTGCTTCCATGAAGCGGGAAAATATTGCAAACGCAGAATGGAATTCACGATATTCGTGATTTCTGCGATTTGCTTGCTATGAAGCTTTCGGAGCTACTTGACGATGATACCGTAGCATCCCGGAGCTTTGTTTGGGGCAAAACTACGAATGATAGCCACTACTGATTTTGGAGAAATCAGGTAATCCTGCAGATACGAAAGTTCAGGTTCGGAAAGCCGCGCGTAAGCGCGGTCGACTGCCCGTTCTTCCGCCTGCGGCTCGGGCAGCCTCGGACTGGTCATCTGAAGTCTAAAAGACTCCGCCAGCCTTTCAGCTTTTTCCAAGTCGGAGACGGCGGAAGAAACGCCATCATCCGACTTCAAGGGGGGAAAGTCCCGTCGGGACTTCCCCACCAAGGACCTTGCCAAACGCCAGATCTACCTCGGATTTGACGTGTCGACAGAGAAAAGAAGTGAATCCCACTTCTCGTTTCTGTACGACGCCATCGCCTCTCTGGCTTCTCTGATCGCCCGGTTTGCCCGACGTTTATCCTCGGGATCGAGGGTGGATCTGGCCAACCTTACCAGGCGAATTTTCGCCCGGAGGTGGTTTTTCAGATTCGTCGGGAGATCGGAAGTTCGCTGAAGCTGGTCGACCATCCGAAGCTTCGTGGCAAGGCTATAAGCCTCTTGGATCTCCCTTGTCAGTTTACCGACAGCGAGATCGAGCTGCTTCGGGGAAGCAATTGTTGGGATAGGCTCCGTAGATGGGAGATGGGCTCGGAAAACGTTCCAATCAGTGACTTTATAAGTCAACTTGAACGGAGCACTCAAGAGCCGGCCGTCCCCCAGTTCGAGGAGGACAGGAAGATGGTCAGAGTCGAGCTCGTGCAGGACCGACATGGCAATCGCTCTGGAGGAATTCTTCGTAATGAAGAAGTCTATAACCGATCCCATGTGTTGCGGGTGGTTATAGGCATACTGGGTAGCCTCGTCAGGAAAGGCGATGAGGCACCCGAGCGATTCGCACACAGTGCTTAGGGTGCAACCACGATCGTTCGTGGTTCTGCAACCCCAGCGAGTGTTGTGTGCGTTGAAATCGCCGGCGATAATAATGGTGGCATCGGTGTCAAAGATTTTGGTGTAATCAGCCGGAACCAAAGGTTCACCGAAACGCTGATACACGGAATATAAAATGATAGGTCGGTCCTTGAGCTCGACAGAAATGGCAGTGGCTTCCAGAGTGGCAAGCTCTGGTTTAGGAAGTCTAAAATGCCGGATGTTTCTTTTGATAAGAATCAACGTGCCGCCACCACGGCCGTCGATTCTGTCATCCCTGTGAACTTTATAGTTCGAGATGCTGAAACGGATGGAGGGTTTAAGAAATGTCTCCTGAATTAGATATTGTGTGCCGAAACTACGTGAGCAAGTTCCTCCTTCTTGTCACGTACGGAGTTACAGGCATTCCAGGAAATTATTTTTAGGGAGTCCGGTTTAACGGACATTGTTGGGGAAGGCAGATGTTAATTGGGCCATTACTAGGCCCATAATCTGCTGGGTTAAGAGGTTAACTATCTGACTTACGTCAGATTGAACGTTAACTTGGGGTTGGGGTTGCGCTTGGCGCTGAGATCTCCACACGAAGGTAGATGTGGGGATTTTCGCGGGTTTTGGCAGTGGAGCAGCCTTTTGTGCGCGCTGCGAGGACAAAGCCTTCGCAGTGCGGGGCGCGGGACGGGCCGAACAGTTACGATAACTAGCGGTGTGATCACCGCCGCAGTTAACGCACTTGGCCGGGGAGTCTTTGGGTTTGGGGCAGTGCCTAAACCTGTGGTCGGCAGAGCACTTGACACATTTCGGGGGGCATGGCACTTGCGTGCCGTGTGACCAAACTGTTGGCAGTTGAAACACTGACCAACTTGGTTTGAGGGTTTTTGGGTCTGGACTCGGATGTATTGATCCAGAAAATATTTTGTGTTAATGATGCCTTTTTCGGTCTTAGGCACCGTGATTTGAACAATGGCCAGAGGGCCTTTTTTGTTCTGCCAACATTGAACGTTGGTTGGATGATAGCCCAAAGACTCGAGCTCGGCTTTGACGTCCTCGATGGGGATGCTTTCGAGGACGCCACGGAAAAGAACGCGAAGATTGCGTTCATCAGGGGTGGTGTACGAATGGTACGGATATTTACGATCATCTAGGAATTTAGTAAATTCCCGATGATCGTTTAATGTAGGTGGCTGGAATGAAACCCCATTGGGTTTCGTGGTAGAAATACCGTGGTTGATGTTCAGCTGTTTACACAGCCGTACCACTTGTTGCAATGCCGTCTTGTCGTGTAAAACGACCGGCGGCACCCGGTATTTTCTCGCTGACTGGCCAGAATTTCCGACGGAAGATGCCGGTTTCTGGCTGGCCGCGACAGGGACCTGAGTGGCGGCGCTTGGGTTGGAGACCCAGATGCCCCGTTAGAACGGGAACCCGCTGCCTGTGTCTTCGACAGTGCGGGAAAATGCACGTCGTCAACTGGCGGGGGAGAGGATTTTCGCTTGCGCTTAGGCGCAGCACAAAAACCCTCGGAATCGGAGGCCGAAGGTTGGCCTCCGAGTTCAGTTTGGGGAATACTTACCTGGGTTTCCAGGTTTTCTTCTTCTACCCCGGATTCCTCCTCTTCGGAATCCGCCTTCTGCGGCAGCGACGCTGACCGCTTCTTCCTGTGGCGTCTTTTCTTTTTTTCTTGAGCCGGCGCGGGGGCTCTGGATGTCCCTTGGTCTTGTGGGACATCCCTCTTCTCCTGGAGACGGAGCATCTGCCTCATCAGGTCTTCGTTTCTTTTCGCTGCGGCCACTATTTCGGCCTGCAGCCTGGCGTTTTCTTCCTGAAGCGCTGGAAAGCGCTTCTCAGAGACCACTCGGGCCTCTTTCTCCTCCTGGAGCAACGCCAGTACCTTTTCTACGCGAAACGTAACGGTTTTTAACGGTCGTTATCGATTTTAGATCACGTCACTTGCGCGGTACACTTGTGCGCATGCGAGAGAGCTCAGTGAAAACACGTCTACTCTCTACGACATCCAACACAAGACTTGTAAATATGTTGATGTTATCTGTAATTTATATAAAAGGTGAAATAAAATACTCGAATTATTGATTGATTTGTCCGTTACTTTGCGATAGTTCATTTTTTAAATAGAATAATACAATTTTATACTTTGTTATATATCACTTTTATTTTTTATTTGAGAATGTAGTAATAAAATTGTTTTATTCGATTTAAAATACTGGAAGTAATTAAACTTTTGCCAATTTTTAGATATGTTTTTAACATATATAATTATAATGATTTAATCTTCGCTATATGGATAACATATTGAGCCTTTAAACAAAGTTTTTTTTATCACACCTTACCTGTTACATTTCTCATTTACTTTGTCTTGATATTTGAGGAACTGAACAATTGGCATTTATAAAAATCGCATTGTACAGAAGTGAACACAGACGGTCCAATATCAGCAATTATTATAGCTAGATTTTTAAATTTTTCTTTGGAGATGAGGCTCAGTTTAAATATGAATACGTATACAAACAAAATTGCCTTATATGGAGTAAGGAAATTCTTAGATTCTATATGACGGTGGTTTTGACCGACGCATAACAAAAAATTTTTGATAAAGTTATCATTTATTGGCATTACCGCATTCAGTTTCAAAATCTCTATCTTCTTTAGCTTAAGATTTGTTGTATTGACCTTTATTCAATATGCATAAACTTGAAATGACAGATATAATTAACCTTCTCTGATGTTTAATCGTCGCAGATTCAGATTCGTGATTTCATAATTATAAAGTTGTTGCTGAATTTGAATGCCTCCCCCCAAGGGGACCTGATCTTTTCCAGGTAGCGGGCATGACGACCCCGGAGTACCCTAGTCTCACCATTAAGTCAAGCTGTGAAGCAACCCCGCGCAATGACCGAATGATACTTGATAAATCTTTCAGGTAAAGCCTCCGGAATCGTTTCTGCCCTTCCAGAGTAAATAAGGGTTACCGCAGTACGGAGCACTGCCTTGATAGATTTTATGTTTTCCACACTCTTTTATTAACTTTAATCCCTTTCTTCCTTAGGGTATAAACGATCCATGATTACTAATCCTCATTCCTCGGGCTGATTGCCAATGTTTAGCCATGTTTCCTTTAGAAGCGAATCCTCAGTTATATGCCGATCGTGTGGTAAGGCGCTCTCATGGCGACTCCCATTGTGATCCCCTCCTCACTTCTGAAAACGTGAAAATGACCATTCTTCTCGATACAGACCCTATCCGACACATAAAAAGGAAATTGAAATTCAGCGTATGAGAACGACCAGAAAGCTTTCAT